>CM021104.1:613706603-613836176 GCA_007115665.2 Sequoiadendron giganteum
GAAAGAATGTTTAAAAGTATCTTAAAGTATGCATAAAACCAACAAAAAACAAGGTATTATTTAGACCTATCATTTCCCCCCAACTTAAATTTTTGCTTGTCCCCAAGCAAAATATTAAGGGTCTTGATTATACTATAGAGCAAATTGCCTTAGGTACATGATTGTACTAGCACCTTGATCCTACTGTAGATAAAAACCTTGGTATGTTGAAAGTTGCCTCATTCTCATAGCTCCTTCCCTTTCACATTCATCACTTTTACCTCCAGTCCAAAGTGGAATTGGACAAAGGAGAATAGGTGGTTGAAATGTGAGGGGTATCCAATGAACTCCTTTGTTAATATTGGTTGTCATATATTTTTGCACCCTCTGGAACATAGCAGTAAAATTGTACACAAAATGTGGCTCATTCTGGAATTTAGGGGTTAGATCGTTCCATCGATTTTGCACATATTTATAACACTATTGTATAATACCTACAACTAGCACTTTCATTCTCTCATAATCCGCCTCCCTGAGTTTCATTATTCTCTTGCCAACCGCTTTATGCCTAAGAAGTTTCATCCACTCATCAATAATTGCTTTTGAATCCTTAGCCTCTCTTCTTACTGGAAGTGCAATAGATTTTTCTTTTTCATCATATTCTTCCATAATTTCTCCTCTAAGTTATTCATTCTTATAGTAAGAGATAAGTGGTCTGACCTTAAGGTCCCCTACTAACATTAAGGGGTTCCATTTTGTTTCATTAGGGATCACATAATTGTGCAGATAACATTTGCATAATTGATCCTAGTCTTCAATTGTGGAAGTAGCAATTTTTTTAAGAAACTCATCTGGTTGACTCATGGCAACAAATTGTTTTCTAATTAATCTATTAAACTGAGAACACAAGAACCTTTCTTGTAGAAACAATGCATAAGTCCTAGGCGGAGGCCTGCACTTGACAATTTGTGCAACCTTATTTGCAACTTCTTCCAATCAGACTGTTGACTTATTCAATTCCATTTCTTTCTTTTCCAATTCTTTCATATATCCTTCCTTTTCCTTCTTCCATTTTTCTTTTTTCCTTGCAAACTCATTAGTTACACTCCACAATTGGTAGCCTAGAGAGAAAGTTGTGTGATAACCAAGAGTTTTAAGAGGAGGGTGTCTCTCACTTGGGATAGCCAGTTCCTTGTCTGCTGTCTTAGTGACAACCAATTCTGCCAACAAATCTAACTTAGCACCATGAAGTTGTAGTTTTTCCTCCATCTCCTATATTTTTACTTCCATTTCTTTATCTTTTTGCTCATAATTTTTCACCAAATTCTCTAGGTGTTTAATTCTATCTAGTGCTTCTTAGAGTTCTTGCCTCACATATCTCTCCTCAAGATAAACTTCTTCTCTATCTTCAAATTGCTCATTCCCTCCATAATCTCCACATATGGGGCTACTTAGAGCTATTGTTCTCAATTTCTTTGTAGTAAATAAGTCCTCTAATTCAAAATTAGAAGTCGTTACCATATACCTTCTCCTTTTCATAGGTGCATTCATGTCACCGGGGGCATCCCCTCCTAGTTCAGAATCAGTCTCTATAACCATAACATTCTCCTATTGTTGTTATTGTTGGTATTGATTTCTCTGAGACTGTTCTCTACTCTTCTCTTCTCCCTCAGGGTTCCCCTATACTTTCCTTTGCAACATTTTGTTGCTTGATCCTACCAGAACGTTTGGGTGTAAGTATTTTCGCTTCAACTTTCCTCTTTTCCTTGTTAATACTCTTCTTTTTCGGGGCATTTTCCCTTTTTTTGCTTTTGAGCAACTCTCTTTCCTTTTGAAACTTATTCCTCTAGTTTAGAGGGTGTGGAAGTGGTGGATACACTACTCCTACTCTTAGACTTTCGTGGCTTAGAAGAAGAAGGTAATTCCTCATTTTTAGATGGCCTAGACTCTGGCTCTTCAGGTTCTTCATGCTCGCTTTGGCTGCGGGTAGGTGAGGCCACAGGCGAATTATGAGGGTTTTCCTCTTCAGGCTCATTTTGGGGTTCATCTTGATTTCCTATATCCCTAGGCACTACCAACAAACTGTTGATGTCTTTACATTCTTCAACCCTAAAATCCTCCCACCTTACTTGTGGGTATTGAATTCTTAGACTCCTTTTTATCAACAGGGTAACTAAACAATGGTGAGAGAGGGAAGTATCAGATTGTCTTTTTTGGTATTTTGAAGCCATTCTCTTCAACAAGCGGTATAGGAAATTTGGTACATTTACTATCCTATTATGCCTCAGATGACTTAACAACTTAAAATTGGCAGTATATAACAAATTTTGTCTACCATCGCATGCAATATATCTAACAATATAAAAGGCACACCTTGCCCATAAGCAGTGGAGAGACATTCTTTTTGTACCTTGTGATGAGGAATCCAATTCCTCTCCTTTTATTTAGAATTCCTCTTGAGTTGTGACTACATCAAACCGATTTGGGAATTTTTCTCTTGTCCTTGGCAATTTGGTCACTTGAGCAATGGCGGTCTTTGAAGCACCCACATAAAGTCCTTTTACCACAGCTTCGTCATATTGGAGAGTTTTTGCAAATCTTCTCGTTAAATCATCACTATACTTTGTTAATTTTAGAAAATACTCGAGCCATCCAACCCTTGTGAATATAGGAAGGATAGCTGCATCCTCCAAAATCTGTTGATGAGCTGCCGACTCTCTCCTTATGACATCTCCTCCCATCTTAGTTCCCTTTACTACTCAGTATACCAATTTTGACTTTGAAAATTTATCTCAATTTTTGCCTACCACCTTCAACTTGTCTTATGACTTCAAAACCTTAGTTTCCATATATATTCTTACTACTACGCCACACTGTAACTGCAAATTCCCCTTCAAATTCAGCTCTAGTACAAACCAAGCTAAAGTTCTTGCAAATTCTATAAGGTTTCAAATTTTAGGAATTGCAAAAATGGCAATGAAAATAGTAATAAAAATAAAATATGACTTAGGGATTTGCATGTCATGATTTTCATTAAATTCGGTTTAGGGTGGCAAATTCGAAAAGATTGGTGAAAAGATCGAGTAAGCATACCCTCCCCCCAACTTAATTGGTGAATTGACCTCACTTCACGGTGATGATTTGGAGGCGGTATAAAAGTGAGTTGATGGAAACGAATAATTTAATATTTTGCATGCATGGAATTTAAACGAAAAGTGCATAAAAAGTTCAAAGAAAACTTGAATAATCATAATAGCATACCTTAAGTACTATCATGCAAAAATAACCATCGGTGGTGCGTGGAAACTGAAAGAACATATGCAGTTATTGATTTGATGGGACAATATTAACTGCAAGGTATTGAGCATCTTGGATGGCGAATGGATACAACGAGACAGATGTGAGCTGGTGATTTGACAACTTCAAAGATTTGAAATGAACTCGGGCAATAAAGCAATTATGCTACGATACTTAGGATGAATTGATGGATAAAAATATGTGGATATTTTGGAAATGAATACACATAACCTTGCAATAAATATGGCACCAAATGAGTTAAATATTCTTTCAGTCGTCGAACGTTGCTATGGGCACCTGCAGTGTCAGGTCCCAATTGAAATGTGGGCAGTGTGAAGCTTGTTGGCATCACAATTAGCACCTCTGGAGTGTGAGTTGGTACAAATAGCTATGCACAGTGCGTAATGACTTCTCTTCAAATTAGGAGGGGAAGCTCCCTCTTTTGTTGATATGCGTGAAAAAATAAAGTATTCTAAATCCTATCTTTTTGACTCAGCTGGAAGAGGCACAAGGTTAAGAAAACCAAAGACGTTGTAGCTAAGGATTTTCTCTAGTTTTGCAGGTCTTAACTACAACTAAAAACTAAATGCTTTAAACTATCCAATCTCCTCAAGAAAACAGAGCATGAGGAAAAGGAGCAGGAATGTGATTATACGATAAACTTTAGGTGGAGATTCACAATGTGAAGGAAAGGTGGCTCAATTATTTGCTTGGTTGGGAAGAAGATTATTAGAAATAAACAAATATACGATAAACTGAGTACAACTTCACAACATGAGGGCAAGATGGCTCAACTATTTGCTTGGCTGAATAGGTTTATTGACACACACATCAAACGATAAGCTTTAGGTACAAATTTGCAACATAAGGGCAAGGTGGCTCGATAATTTTCTCATTTGAATAGGCTTATTATTAACATTATATAAGGTAAGCAACTAGGAAAACAAATTACATTGGCGAAACACACGTACAATAAAGATCAAACTAGCAACCCCATTTAACTAAGATGAACAAACACCATAATAATAACATTCAGGCAAGGTGGGCTCAACTATTTATTATAACAGTAAAAGTTCATGAACAGATACAAGAACAACAACATTATAGGCAAGGTGGGCTCAACATATATTACTATCGCATGCAAAAGTTCTAATTACAAGGGTGAACCAATCTTGAGAATAGGCATGTTGCCGACAGCGCAACAATTCTCTATCACAAGAAAAAGCTAATTACAAATGAGCAAAGAGCTCTTATTTATAGACATCAAAGGTGTAGGGAACCCTAAAATCACCTTAAGTCAACTACAGTCTTGCAAGCATGCGATAATTTATTTTCTAAGTCTAAATAAATGAAACTATATAGTTAACTGGAAAGCTAACATCGATTAACCATTACAAACAAGACTAAATGGACATGTGCAATGCACATCCTTATTGAAAGAGAGTTAACTGATAACTACCATCATTCAACTGGTTCTAAAGTCCATCCTCTTGTGAAGATATCTCCAAGAATGAGATAAGCGTGCACAAGATCAACAATGAGAACTCAAGAAGAAATGACGTTGAGTTAATTGCTACTTCTGACTCTATCCTCAAAAATAACTGTAGGTTCTAACTGGTTGAGTTCTACAAGCCCTCTTTGTCTATCACCTCATCCAGGAACTTGTCGATGGTCTCGTCCTCTAGCACTCTGACGCTATCCACGATGATGAACTACCTGTTCACCCCCTTCTCTCCATCCTTGATCGCCCTCTAACTATCTTTGACTTCTGCAATCGCCTTGTTGAAACTGGTAGTCATCACTAAGAAGTTATCCAACTTGGACGCCTTAGGATCTCCACCTAGGTTATCACGAACTAGCTTCTGGAACTTAGTTTGCGCAACATCAACTGGGAATTCACTGATCGGTAACTCTGGCGGCTCCGCAACTGGAGTGATGACCTCTATTTCTTCTGCAACTTTATGCCTTTGACACTTTTCTTGATTCTTCTGAATGGAAGAGTGTTGCATGACGAAACCACGAAGTTTGATCATGAACACTCTGGTTGTGAGAAATGCACACGAACACGTCGCACACGCAAAATTTCAACGTTATCAACCCTCTAAACTGGCCTGGGAAGGCTATCAGCTATACGAGGTATGAAACCATGTGAATTTTGAGTAATTACGCCTATCAAATTGTCTAAATCAACCCCTCGGATGTGCTTGATGCAAATTAGTACCAACAGATTTTATGAAATCATGAATTAAGACCGATTTGGTCTTAATTCAATTTGAGTGAACTGGTTTCTGATAAACTTGCCTGTTGACTATAAACACGACTATGTTCTAACAACTTTTTCAAAAAACTAAAAATAGCTTATGACAAGGCTAAAAATACCCTGTTGAGGGGCAATTTTCACAAAAAAATTTGAGACATGGGTTTTTTAGAGAAAATAATTCTAAGAAAACCCACAACGTCAGAAATTCAAAAAAATGCCTTTTTCCTTGGCATGCAAGAACTTTTCAGTCGAGAAGTAATAGGGCTGTAGGGCAACTGGGGCAATTTTTTCGAAGAAAATCCGAAACATGGGTTTTGTAGGCAATGGATTTTTAAGTCAACCCAGATGCTTCGATTTTGGAAAAAATGAGTTTTAGGCCCACATGCAAAGAGTTTTCAGTCGAGAACTGTAGGGGCTGTACAGGCTTTGGGGGCAATTTTTTTCAAGGAAATCTGAAACATGGGTTTTGTGGGAAATGGAATCCCAAGCCGACCCAGATGATTAGATTTTGGAAAAAATTAGTTTTAGGCCCACATGCAAAGAGATCTTCATAAAAAAAAAAGCACAGTGCTCCAGAATGGAGGTAGCGGGGCAATTTTCTCGAAAAAACCTAAGACATGGGTATTGCTGCTGACACTGAAATATGTGAAACCAGATGATATGTTTTTGAAAAAAATTCCATTTTCTTTGACATGCCAAGAATACATAAGACGGGAATAGAAGAAATTAAGATAGAAGATAGAATTTTTTTTTTTTTGTCTTTGCTTCTGTAGAAATTTGCTTATGCTTGAAATAGATTCGATGAAACCTGCATGCAAACGGAAAATGAAGTCTGTAATATCTTTCCTCTAAACATTCTAAATCTGTAGCTACAAAGAACAATGAATTCTGACAACTATAGCACCTTCATATTTTTTTATGTTCAAGAAAGGCATGTTTTGTCACTCTCACAATGCAAAATAATGGACGCCATATGCTCAATAAATAAGAATTTATCATCAAACACATCATAAATGCATACAAAGTCTTGGACATTGCACTTGGCTCTGGTTGGACCTTCAAAACACACACATGGCTTATGATTGGCTCTTAAAACAGTTAACTAGATGAAAAATGTGCCCTAATTAGGGCACCACCAACAGTCCAGTTAACAAGCGCATGCAAAAATAGGTTGCCCAGTTACAAGCTTAAAATAGACCCAAAAGAAGTCGACTTTGAAAAGAGTTATTTTCAGTTAACTGTTTCCACCTTTAAAGGGCGCCACTTCTCTTGAGTTCAAAAAGTTAACCTTTGACTTTAGGCGTCTCTTTCTAGACTTAGCCAATTTCTCAAAAATTTGGATTTGAAAACCTCGTCGGAGCTCATGTTTGATCACTGATTCTGATTGACTAACATGTTAGATTGACTAGCTGGCAGTTTCATTGAAGAGCAGGATCAAATTTGACAAAAGTCTCCTTGAGGTGGCAAACCTTAATTCATCCATCTGAGGCCTCAAAATATAGGGCGTGCTTGGCCTTTAGGGGGCTTTTGACCTTAGACTTAGAAATTTTTTCAATTCATTTTCATCATTTTCAAGGTGATTTAGACCTAACTTCATCTTGTGTTTCCCGGTGTTTGGAAAAACTTTAGAACTAGCTGACAGGTTCATTGTGGAGTTGGCTAGATTCTGAACAAGAGCTCTTGGAGAGCACTTATCGTAAAAATATCATCTGATAGCTGAAAAACATGGGCGCCCCTGGCCTCTAGGGGTGCTTTTCTTCCCAGACAGCTAAAAACCACTAAACCTCCAGCTGCAGGCTGTTGAGAAGTCCTCTGACTCGACTGAGGTATGCAAAAGAAAGTTGGAATGAACACAGATAGGATGAGCATCTGAAATGATCAAACAAATTGAATTTAAGGTTCTAAAACCTTGGGTGCCTCTGGCCTCCAGGGGCGCTTTTGCCATTTCTAGTCAATTTTGACCATGACCAAAACCCTATGTTTGACTCTTGATACCGACAACTCAACAACTTTGATTCACCCATTGATGGATTCGTTGCAAAGCAGGATCAAGTGTGAGACAAACATCCTAGGCATCATCTGGGCAAAAACCCCCATTTGCTCCTTCAAAAAGATGGGCGCCCCTAGCTAAGAGGCACACTTTTCCATCGAGTGTTAGTCATTTTTTCATCTCCCTCGTTTTGCATTCAATCTTCATTTTGAGGTACTAGACACATCTGTCAGACTAGCTGGCTGGCACATCACGAAGGTAACAGGATTCCAGAGAAGTTATCTTGGAAGTGACAAGTCTCAAACAGTTGATCTAGGCCTCCAAAATCAAGGGCGCCCCTGACTCACAGGTGCGCTTTTGCTCCAGAGTTAGAAAGTTTTTTTAGCATTGTTAGCTTGACGAAAATCCCCTCCGAGACGAAGCATCAATTTAGACATATCTTGCCATAGAAACTTCACTGAAGCATTTCAAGCTTAGATTTCGACACCTAGCACCTGACCATTTACCATTGTTGACCTTGGAGATGCTAACTTTTCACTTGAAAAAATGAAAACTACCCACCAGGCTTAAACCGAGTTTCAACTGAATCTGACTTCACCATTGTCATCCTGAAACAAAATAAGCCAATCAAAACAATTTTCAGTCATTCTAACAAGTTTCATTTTTTAGGGATTTTTGACCTAAAAATAGGGGTCCAGAAACCCTAATTTTCAATTTTTTCAAATTTTGCCAGTAGCTTCCTGACATCACACTGATTCAAAGTCTATACTTTATTTTCCCAAAAACTATGTTTTGACATCATTTTAACAAGGTTTAGACCGACTGCAGTCTATCATGGTGTCAAATTGGCTCAAAGCAAAGGGTATAGGAAGGTTTGTGTGGAGGGTGATTCTTTGAATATTATAAACAATCTGAAAAAGGTCTCTCCTCCATCTTGGACCATTGAAGCCTTGATTAAGGACTCTATTGAAATTATTAACTCATTGGATAATGTTTATATCTCTCATATTTTGAGAGAGGGAAATAAGTTAGCTGATTTTTTCGCTAACTTTGGTGTTAGAGAACAAAAGGAATGGAATTTTAATGATTCTATTCCTTTTGAAGTGACGATAATTATCATTAATGAAAGTTAATCTCTTGTTGATCCTTGCTGGCTTTGAGGGATGCATGTCCTCTGTCACGTGGGTGATTGATTTGAAGGAGGGTGTTAAAGTTTTGAGGACGAAGGACGACTTTCACAAGGTTCAGAGCTATATCTCATTATTGCTTATCTGTCCCTCGTCTAGCTTCACACGGATTCTGGGTGATTTTTGCTTTAGCTTCTGGAGTCTTTTGTTTTTTATTATCTCTCTGGGTGGTGTTTGTATCAATTTCAGTTGGTTTCGGCTGTGTGCTTCGCTTAAGATTGTGATGGGTGGGGACAAAAATCACGCCGAGCCTAAGTCCTGTGATACTATAAAGCAGAGGAAGGCAGTATGGGAGATTTAATAGAAGGGAGGCTTAACTATTTATATGGAGAAATTGCATGGCTTCAATGCTCAGGTCACTGATATGGTTGCTCAAGGGTGGAATGAGAGAACCCTTAATTTGGGTGGTAGAGAAGTCGTGGTGGACAAAGAATTCATAGCTCAAATTACCGGTTTGTCTATGTAGGGTATGAAGGTTTTTAAAGACAAGAAAGACTCGCAGAATGCGATGCCGATTTTCTTCAAAGGAAACAAGGCTGCTGATTTGAAGAAGGTGAAACGTGGTGGGCTGGTATAGGAGCACTTTGAAAGCGCTCTAGTGTGATGTGGCGGAAGAAATCATGAGGTATGTTACCTTGGAAGGAAGGTATACGACGATTAATAACTACCATTTCCTTCTGCTTAACCATTTTATGCATAAGAAATGGGTTTCCTTTCTATATTATTTGTTGATGTTGCTTGATACGAGGATTAAGGATCATATGAAAAACCCCAAGAACCTTGTTTTGCATGTGGGTTTAATTCTTTTTATTTATGAACATGTCAAAATGCATGAGGTGCATAAATCTCTTATGTCCCCAAAGGAAATGTTGTCAAGGCCCGAAAGGGTTATGAGATAGACTCGAGTGAGGAAAGGGTTAGCAAAAAAGCCAAGAGGAGGAGGCTTATTTTGAGCAAAGAGTCAGAGTCTAATAAGGATGATGATGTTGACTATGTCTCAGACTCCCATGCGTCTTTTGAGGAGGGTCCCTCTTCCCCTGTTCCAGGTAAAACCGGGAATAGGAAGTCGGTTGATAAAGAGGGTTATTCTACCTGCAGTGATGATGTGGTCATGACGACTCTTCCTATAGGTGCTAAGGACAAGAATGACCTGTATGGGGAAGCTTCCTCTCCTCCCCCTACAATCAAAAATGCGAAGGAAACTGAAGTGGGGAGCTGAAAGAGTAGGGAGTTGAGAACTGCCAGTCAAATCTTGGAGAAGGGTTTCCCTCTCTCCTTGGATGGTGGTATCTACGGTGAGGCCTCTCCGAATGTTGACACTGGCTTAATGCAGGGGAAGGAAAGAGTTGTGGATGGTGGTCATGCTAGGGGTTCTAACAAAGCGGATGGGGATAGGGTGTTGAAAAGAAAGATTGTTGCAGAGGAACTCACCTGCTCCATTCGTAAGATGAAGTCTCCTGTCCCTACTGGTAAAGGTAAGGCTATTTCTGCTGATAAGGTTCAGGTTAGTTCTTTTGATGAAGATGTTGTTGTGGAGAATTGGGTTGAATACTCAAATGATAGGGAGGATTTTTATGATGTTTTGGGCTTGGCCTGTGAGAATGCTAATTTGCAGTTTAAAATTTTTAAATGGTTCTTTCATGAGATTAATAGGATAAATGTTAGAATTAGAGGTGTTGCCAGTAAGGCTGAGGACCCTGCTGTTCAAAGACAAATTGACAATCTGATGGAGTCTCTTAATATTGTGGCTAATACTGTGGCGGAGGAAACCATCAATCTGAAACATAATTTGGGAGGCAGAATGTTATCCCTCGAGGATAAATTTCTTAAAATGTGGAAAGTGGTGATGAAGAGTGGTGAGGCGTCTAAGCTCTTGGGCACTCTAGATTTTGCCATGGTGATTTCTCCTTTGATTACTGCTAAGAAGAGAAAAGAGATTGTGTCTGCTAATTGTATTGCTGTTGGGGGTAAGTTGTTGGATGTGGGTTGTGCTGGTAAGAAGGATGCTACTAAAGGAAGTGTTTTGAATGATGAGGTAAAAACTGGTGGGTTGGGGGTCAAAACTAGAAACAAAATGAAAGCTCAGGCTAGGGCCTCTGGTAGGGAGGTGTTTGATACTGTGGACAATGCGTAGAAGATGGTTGCTACTGATATGGAAGCTGTTGAGATTCTGAAGAATATGTAGTGTTGTTGGCTAGCTTCCTTCTTTTTGGCTGATGGTTTGCTGTCGATGGGCTGATTGTTGCATATTGTTGTTGTTGTTGTTGTTTTTTTTCAGCTGCACTCTTTTGTATAGGGTTCTGGGCCCCTTCAAAACCCATTTTTTACCTCTAATCAAAATGAAGGTTTAGACTATTTTAAGAAAAATGAAAAATTTGGTTTGGGTACAACAAAGCTATAGGTCCCTACGACATGAGGTCCTTGTGAATATTGTTAACAGGTCCCTGTTGAAGATATCCTAAGTATAATTATAATCATGTAATGTGTGCATGAAGAATGCGTTGTGTGTGCATGTGGTGTTTAAAGCATGAGGAATTATGCCTGAGTGATTTTAGGGGTCGAGTTGTGTAACTCAACCTCTGGATCACCAAATGTGTTAGGTATGTCTTGTAGTACTGATGTAGGACTTTGTGAATCGGTTTATGTTTTAGGTTCACTGTAAGCACCATATTGTTGAATCAATGAAACAATGAGGTCATCATGTTGCATTGGTTTCTTGTATAACTTCAATTTGTAGCAATTAACAAGTGAGAACCGGGCTACATCAATGGTATGCAACTGTATTGCTCCATTAGGGTAAACGTTGCTAATATCATAAGGGCCCAACCACCTAGACTGAAATTTTCCTTTGAAATCCTTATACCTTGAGTCATATAATATGGCTTGTTGATGATGTTTTCTGCACAACAACTCAGACATAACTTAGTATCCTATCTCTCTTGAAAGGTTAATCTCTATGAACAAAGAGATAACCCCAAGGTCTCTTGGGTGTCAGTTCTTGACAATGCAGTGAAACAACTCAGAGATAATGTGAAAATGATGGTAATCACAAAGGGACCTTACAAAACAAATCTTGGAAACTCTAAACTTATCAGATTTTACAATATAATGATACTCAAATTCTTGGTTTAACCAAAGTTCAAAGAAATAACAAAAGATAAATGGTTTTAGAAATCCTAAGATTAGCTCTACTCCTAGAATCAACAATACTAATGATGAAATGCTTGGAACAAACCAATCCCTCAAAAACTAATTTCGGATGAACCCAAGCTATACCTACAATCTCATAGGAATAGTGCAATCTTCTAAGGAGTCAAAGATTTTTAGATCATGAATATTTATTCAATCGAACTAGATAAATGCCCATAATTGAACTAAGCACACAAATATTAGGTACAAGTTGACCTTGCACAACAAACCCATAATCAAGAAGCTGCCCAAAGTATGAACCAAAGATTGCTACAACACTCCAAGCACTAAATCAGAAGCACTATCGAATCATTTAACTCTAAATCTAGAATGCATTGAAACATTTCCAAGCAATTTAAAAAAATAGAATCAAAACCATGCGAGAGTAAACAATCCAAAGAAGGCACCAATAATAACACAATGTATTCACTTGCTTTGAATCACCAGTAATAGCAATAATTCTGATATTCTGTGTTACCGCACTTCCTTGAAATATGACTAACTCCTAACTCTAACCTTTTTCTCTAATCTTCTACTATGTCTTCTATCTAATTCTAACAAACTAACAAACCTGCCTAACTCTTTACAAATGAGGCGAAATGCCATACTTATAGAAAATTCATCTCATGCTAGCACGAGCTACGGTTACAAAGAAGGTCAACCACCAACCAAATTGTCCCAAACAACTCACAATTAATCACCGCCTTGCATTGAATGCACGAGGCACCTTCTTCAAATCAACCTGGGATCTCTACAAATCCCAATTCAGATTGAACAAACCCTGCAGGTCCCCTCTGCCATTAATGTCTCACCAGTGCGAAGCAGAAGAATGGTAACATGTGTGCAATGTGAGTTTGAATATGGGCCACTGATCATATCTGAGTTGGGCATCATGAACGACTCTGATCGAGTCAAACCAGTTTGAATTTTCCATGTCACGTCCAACTCAGATGAATGGCCAATGAGCAAACCTTCCTATGTATGAATGAGCTCCACCTACCCGTGACCGCAAAGTGTACTTGGCCATATCTCGTGGATCTTGCAATATATTCAAAGTACGCTCATCCTTCCTTCAGACCCGACAACAACAACTTGCCCAATCTGACTTGCATTCAAAAGGGCCACAATTAATATCCATTATAGCATCAAAATCCAAGTTAATCCATTCGAATCCCCAAGGCAAGGAAACCACGTGCAAGCCCAGGCAGAAGCAGAACCAAAATAGGCGAAGGCAGAACCAAAATAGGCGGAGGTGGAACCAAAACAAAATAGAAGCGGAAACAAAACAGGTGGAGGTGGAACCAAAACAAAACATAAACCTTTGCAAAGTTCCAAGTTCAATTCCCACCTTGATTTTGGTTCCGGCGAAAGAAAGGAGGCGAAGGAAAAAAGAAAACCAAAGAAGACCCAAGGGAGGAAACCAACCCAAAGGTCGAACAATGAAGAAAACAAGGACACACGAAGCGAAGCCGGAACCAGAACCAAAACTAAAACATGAACCTTGTGAAGGTTCCGAGTTTAGTTCCCATCTCGATTCTACCTCTGACGAAAGGAAAACAATGAAGGAAAAAGGCAGACCTAAGCATACCTAAGGGAGGAAATGAACCCAAAGGCCGAACATCGACGAAACAACAAAGACGCAGAGGTGGAATGGGAATGGGAATGGAAACCAAACCACAAACTTTGTGAAAGTTCAAAGTTTAGTCTCATGCCGTGCCTGAACTCGCCAAGCAAAGGAAACACAGTCTTAGGAGGAAAAGAACAACTCCTAAGACCCAGACAAAACACCAAAGACAAACAAAGGGAAAGGGAGCCCACTTCCAGAGAGGACATCCGCGAGATTCCTCAACCACTTGGAACTCAAAACAAGGGCACTTCACAACCAAGAAAAGCATCTAGGCGCAAGACAAAGTTACCAAAACGTAGGAGCAAAGGACCAAAGCACCAAAGACCAAAATCTCAAGATTTTCAAAGACAAGCTTAAAAGGCATGGCCACATAAAAGAGCCAAAAGACCAGGCAAACAAAGGTCCCTACTTTCAGTGGGGCGTGCATGCAAAAATTGCACAATAGAGCCCAATCTCCTTCAGTGAACTCTTTTTTCTTTATGTACTGATCATTTCATTCCATTTGTATCTCATCCAACCCATTCAAAGAATGTAACCTTTCTCATTGTGCCTTTGTTAAATCCATTCCCAACTCCACTGTTGTCCTTAATGTTTTATATTCAAATTCAATAGGCATACTGTTGTTCTACCATAAACTAGTTCATAAGGGGTAAAACCTGTAGTTGTCTTCCATGTGGTTCTGTATGCCTAAACAACTTCTGGTAATCTAGATACCCAATCTCTCCTATTAAGCTGCACTGTTTTTGTCAATATATTTTCAATTCCCTGTTAGTGACCTCTACTTGACCATTAGCTTGAGGATGATATGGGATAGATTTCTTGTGCCTGATCTGATACTTGTCCACCAATTTAGCAATTAAGGTTGATATAAACTGTGGTTCTTGATCGACCACTATCTCTTTAGGTACACCATACCTAGTGAAGATCTCCTCATATAAGAATTTTGCTACATTGTCATCTCTAGAAAACTGCAATGTTTTTACCTCTACCCATTTGGTTAAGTAGTTAGTGCATACCAATATGTATTCCTTGTTATTTGAACTAGGAGAGATAGGTCCAATAAAATCTAGCCCCCATTTATCAAAAGGAGCTAGTGCCAGCTGGGGATGTAAATGAATTTCATCACTTCGTGTTTGTCTTCCCATTCTTTAGCATTGGTCACAACTTCTAGTATACTTAACAGAGTCCTTATATAGGGTTGGCTAGTAATATCTTGTTGTCAAGATCTTGAAGGTTGTCCTCTTGGCTGCAAAATTTCCACCATAGGGTTCGTCATGGCATGCATTCAATATATCAAACACTTCATCCTACCTGATACATCTTCTCATAATGTTATCCAGGCTAGTGTAAAATAAAAATCTAGAAATCTAAGAATAAGGGGAGCATTTGTGAACTAACTGTCTTTTCTCTCTTGGAGAAAAGTAACCTAGAATCTACCCTGTCACCAAATAGTTAGCTATATCAACATACCATGGAGTGTGTACATTTAGAGCAAATAGATGCTCATCAGGAAAAGAATCATCAACCACTCCTTCTGTTGATTGGGTAGGCAATTGAGACAAAAAAGTAACAACCACATTAGCCTTTTCAGGTTTGTCAACTATTGTTATGTCAAATTATTGTAGTAACAACAACCATCTTACAAGTCTTCCACCTACTACTGGTTTGTTCATCAAGTATCTGATGGCAATATGATCTATATGTATAAACACTTGATAGCCAATAATATAGTGTTTGAACTTGTTAATGGCATAGACAACTGCAAGCATTTCTTTTTCTATCATAGTGTAGTGTAACCTTGCTCCTTGGAGGTTTTTTCTGATATAGTATATGGCATATTATTTATTCCCCTCTTACTACTCTAGGACTACTCCAATGGAAAAGTCTGATGCATCAGTGTGTATGTGAAATGACAATGTCTAGTTTGGGCCTCTTAGAATTGGTGCATGAGTTAGAGCTGTTTTTAATTTTTCAAATGAATTCTGATAGTTTTCAGTCCAATCAAACTCAAATTCCTTTGTCAACAAAGTAAACAAAGGTGCAACAATTTTTCTGAAATCTTGAATGAATCACCTACAATAACCGACATGTCCAAGGAAGCTCCTTACATCTCTCTATTTTTGTGGTACAAGCAGGGTAGATATAATCTCAATCTTCTTTGGGTCAACTTGTATTCCTTCACTAGAAATAAAATGTCCCAAAACAATGCCCCGTGTCATCATCATAAAAAAAAATTCATTTCTCAAAGAGAAATTGTGTTATGTGCATCTTTTTAACACTTTTTCCAAGTTACTAAGAGCTTCCTCATAACTTTCACCATAAGTGCTTAAGTCGTCCATGTATATCTCCATGTAGTCATGTGCAAAATCAGAAAATATGTTGAGTACCACTCTTTGAAAGGTAGCTGGAGCATTGCACGAACCAAAAGGTAAGACAAAATATGCATAGGTTCCCTAGGGGTAGGTGAATGTGGTCTTATCTTGATCTTATGGTGCAATCTTGATTTGGTTATAACCACTGAAACCATCAAGAAATGAAAAATATTTCTTCCCTACCAAAGAATCAAGAATTTGGTCAATAAATGGCAGTGGGAAGTGATCCGTCCTTGTGGCAACATTTAATTCTCTGTAATCAACACAAAATCTCCATTTCCTGCCTTTCTTGGGAACTATTACCAATGGTGAAACCCATTCACTGTCTGATATGGGGTATATAAAACCTGCATCTAAAAGCTTTTGTAGTTCAACTTTCACTATCTCTCTTAGAGCTAGATTCATGCGTCTTTTTCCTTGTCTTATAGGTCTGTGGCCATCATTAATGTAAATCCTGTTCATGCATAAATCAAGATCGATACCCTTCATATCATGGTAATCCCATGCATATGCGGTTGAGTGTGCCTGCAGCATTGATTGGAGAGAATTTTGTTGTTCCTTAGATAAGGCATTGTTGATCTTTAACTTCCTGGAATAATTTCCAACTCCTTTGATGACTCTTGAACTAATGAGAGATCAAGGCTTGGTATGATTGGTGAACATTGTTGAGGAAGTAATGAATGAAATAGCTGTGATATCTCTTCTATAGAATCGGTAGGCATAATGCTTTGCAAGGGGTCTTGTAGGCATATGAGACAATCTTGTTGCTGCGAGCTCCTGCCACAATCATTTTGGATTATATGAGATATGAGCTCATCTTCATCCTGGTCATCCAATAAGGGGATACGTTCTATAGTCATTAGTGTCTATAGGGAATAGTTATCTTCCTCCTCACCCAAATTGCGCCAAATAGTGTGCTCAAGGTCTGCATATGGTTGGGTAGGTGGATAAAGAACCAAGTTATTTGTAATTGTCCCATTGGATATTATCATTTTACTAGATCTGTAGCCTATAAATGCATCAGCTGTTGCCAATCAAGGCCTGCCTAGGATGAGTGGGTAACCTGCAAGATTAAATTTGGGTTGCAATACTATGAAGTTTGCAGGGTATTCCCAAGAATCCAATGCAATAACTAGGTCTTCAATAATTCCCTCAAGCTTGACCATGGACCTATCAACTAATTGCAAGATAGTTTGTGTGGGCTTGAGGTTGATAAACTGAAGTAACTGCATTGTTTCTTTTGTCATGACATTGATGGCTGCCCCCAAGTCTATCAAAGTGTTCTTAATGAGGGTCCCATTGATCTTAACGTCCACAACGAGACTACCAGGATCGATATACTTAGGAAATGTAATGTTCCCAAACATGATATCCACAAGATTCCTCAAGACATGAGATGTCTGTGGATCTTTCCTTTTCCTACCTAGTTTCTTAAGACATAGATCCCTTACTATTTTAGTATAGATAGGGATGTCTTTGATAACTTGGATAATTGGTATTTTAATGTTGACATCTTTCAACTGCCCTAAAAGGTCTGCTTCAACCTGTGTGTGATGCTTTTGCAGAGTCCAGCGTTTAGGAAAAGGTGGCTTGGGACTTGTGGTAGATTGGGGTACTTGATTTTGTTCAGGCCACAAAGGTGGTCTATTGAAATCCTCAACTGCAGTTTCCTCATCCCCCATTTCTGTAATTTGGGGAGATGAAGGTTCAACAAGTTGTTTTCCTGATCTGAGGTGGAAATCACTCACCTCTACCCCATAGGTGGGGTATTGCATAGCTTCATTAGTATAAGCCTATTGAACATGCTTAGTGTTAGGGTTAGGTGTAGGTTGGTCAAGTATTTTCTGCTTGGGTGGCTGAGATGCAGGGTTTGATGGAGGAATTATAGATTGTTGTTGTTGTGGAGGAGGGAGCATGGGCTACTGATAATTCATATTTTGCTGCTGCCATTGTTGGCCTTTCTGCCACTAAGGCTGCCATTGATTCTGCTGGGTTGGCCATTGTGGATTGTAATTAGAACCTTGAAATTTTTGTTGTGGCCAAGGATTTGGCTGTTGGTTCCAATTTGGTTGAGGGTTTGGCTATTGAGTATTTTTCCACTGGTTTTGATTTACTTGCCAGGGCTGAGAGTTCCAGGCAGAGAAGTTTTGGTTGCCAATAGGAAAATATAAATTAAAGCTAAGAGGGTCTTGCGACATACCTTGTCTCTGCTACCATGGTCTCCTTTGTGCTATATAAAAGAGTTGTTTATCATCTTCTTTAATGGGTTGAAAATTAGGCTTCTCAACTTTATCCTGCTGGATGCTGGCCACTCTTTTGCATTTACATTTTTCTTTTCTTTGCTTGTAGCTTGGACAATATTCTATAAGAATAACCTCAACTTCCTCCTTTTTATTAATGTGAAGAGTACCCAGTTGTGTTTCCAAATGATTGATTATATCCTCTTTCATATTAGATAACAAATTGCTCAACTCTACTTTAGAAACCCCAGTAGATGATTTACCAAGAACTGATGTTCTATTTTCTCTTGGCCTTTAGTGAAGGTCCTAGAATAGTTTCTGCATATCTTACAAATTTATTCAAATGTCATTTGAGAGATGTCTCCTCTCCCAATAAGGTTGATGGCATCAATATAGTCTTCATTAACTCCTCTCAAAAAGACTAGCATATCATTAGGTTTTTGCATGTTACTAGTCTTTCCAAGCCCTAGCTTGGTGGTGAACCCCTCTTTAGTCTTTAATCACACCCTAGGACACCTTATTTTATATCTATTTCCCTCATTATATCCCTTGGTTGAGATCTCTAAGGTATCCTTGAATGAACTAAGTGAAATAGGTCCCCTACCCCTTGTGTTCCATCTCCTAAAGGGTGGAGTACCCTATTTCCTAGGTTTCATTTTGGTGAACCTGACGTGAATCAAACACACAACCTTGGTGAACCTAGACTTTCTAATAGTTTATTTCTGATTTGGAGTGCATCATAGTCCTATATCTATCTTACATTAACTTCGTATTAGGTCTTGCATTAGTTAATTTGCATCTAGGGTTTCATAATCTTGCATTAGTGAAAGTGCATATAAGCTGCATTTTTGCCTCTCTCGTCATTGAAATTCAATTTAAATTTGTAATGCACTTATCATAGAAATTATTCAAACTAGAAAACATAACATTCAATCAAAATTTTCTAAATTTGTGCAAAAACCCTAATCTATGACTCATACACCCCTCTAGGTGATTTAGTCCCAGTAAAGGTGGTTTTTACTGATTCCTAGGTATTCTATGTTGAATGTTTATTAGCATTTGAATCCTTGAAAAACCCTGATTGGGACTCATACCCCTGTAGGTGATTTAGTCCCATTTTAGATTTTAAACTACATTTTCCAGCATTAAAAACCCCATTTCTATGTTTTAGTTTGATGTTGTTAGATTTTTGTTTTAGTTTACTTAGTTTCTGTTTCAAGCATTTCATTAGATCTAGCTTAATTTAGATTCATTTCAATTGTGGAAAAAATAATATTGTTGTACTTTTCATTTCTAGCATTAGTTCATAGTTCAATTAGGTTAGATTACATTTGACATTCATTAGAAAATAAAACCAAAAGCACCTATAAAACTGATGAACCACTTGGAGACATAATAGTTATTTGAGTATGTCAAATCTCTTTTTCCAAGTTAACCTAACCCTCAAGCCTTTTAGTAGTGATGAATTTGACATGTTAGATGAAGCCCTTGAGGATTTCATCTTGCAAGGATCATCCACTAAGGCTTGTTATAACAAACCGAAACAAAGAGAAGTTAATGTGATCCAACCTCAACTCATCCTTTACCCACCTTCACACAAACCTCAAACTCAAAATAAACCCGTTTTCACCCTTGAACCACCTAAGAATAATATTTCACAACAATCAAGTTATAATTCCATTTCTCATACATATAACACTAGAAACAATCCACAACCAAAAAAACCAACTCCAACATCCTTACCTTTGCCTAACCCTATCTTTCATAGTGCTCCTTGTTTTCCTTCGAATAGTGGGAAGAAGTATGATCTTGTTGAAAAAATTAAGAGTAATCTTATAAAAATATCCTTATGGGGTCTAATTCAAAATTCACCTAATTATCATACTATGCTTCAAACCTCCTTGCAACAAGTAGTGGTTCCTTCTAGTACAAATGCAAATGATGTGGTAGCTCTAATTTAAGGAATGAATGTGATTAACATAGACATTAATTTTCATTAACATGAGCTACCTCCTTTGTAAATATGAAAGAAAAATGATGTGTTCATGAAAATAGCTATCTATAATAGGTTAGGAATAAAATAACCCTTTTTTACAATGGCTCTGCCCTTAATGTGTGTAGTGTGAACCTTTTAGATAGACTTGGCATGGATAAATCAAGAATTCAACCTGATTCCTTATCGATTCAAGGATTTGATAATGTAGGAAAGCAACCGCCTGGTGTAATTACTGTGCCTATTATAGCTAGAAATGCCACCTTACAAACTCCTATTCATGTCATCATAATACAATCTTCTTTTAGAAAGACCTTGGATTCATGAGATGCATGCAGTGCCTTCAACTCTTCATCGTATCATGAAGTATATGTATAAAAATAAAGTATACCAAGTTGAAATAGATCCTGAGCCTAAGAGTTGATTACAAGTTGAAAAAGGAGTGACAAGTCCTCTAAATACATTAATTCCAACATCGAACATAGAACCTATGAAAGAGGAGAAACAAGAGATGGAAAAGGTGACGAAGCTACTAGAAGATGATTGGGGTTCCTTAGACTTCACACCTTAATTTATGGGAGAACAAAAAATCACAACAAAAGAAACCTAAAAAAACAACCAATGGTAATGTCAATGCAAAATTCAGAAGAAAAATCACAAGCATCTATCTCATCTACCCTTGAAGATGACACAAGCTGTACAACAAACGTTGATGAGATAGACTATCAAAAACTAGAAAACCTAAAAGAAATGGAGAGACTTTATGGAAAAGGTTACGAGTTTGTGAAACAACTTGGTTATACTGGAAAAGGATGTGGAAAGAAAGAACAAGGCATCTGTGTTCCTATAGAGCCTAATACACAAGAAACAAAAAGTGGTTTAGGATATTTCCCTTCTAAGATAATGCAAGCAACAAAAAGATCTTCGTTGAACATAAAAACCATCATGTGTAACCCTAAAACAACTCTCATCTTGAAACATCCTGAATTGATTGGTACAACTTGCAAAGAATCATTGGAGTACTTTGAAGATGATGAAGCCTTGAAAGAAATGCTAGAAGTTTATGAAAAACCATTTACTCCTAAAAAAAAATAGGTTATATGCGATATGATTAGTGCTAAGTGAGTAGACAAAGAAAAGGAAATTAATGGCATTGGTAAAGACAATGAAGAATACAATCCCGGATTCTTGAAACAAACTACACTTCCTTTGGGTGACACAATCGACATACCGATGGATATTAATAATGTAGAGAAAGTGATTAAGATAAGAAAATGCCTTGATGAAGATGAACAAAAAGACCATGCAACTTTGCTTCATGACTTTCCCAAACTTTTTGCTTGGACTTATTCAGATATGCTAGGAATTGATGCTAAGATAGTGATGCACAACATAGTCCTTGTTGAAAATGCTAAACTGGATAGACAAAAAATACAAAAGATGAATCCTAAGAGCCTTATTAGTTAAGGTTGAGATTGAGAAACTCGTCAAATATGGTTTTATACAACCTATAGATTATTTCACTTGGATCTCAAACATTTTCATAGTTGCAAAACCTAATAATTGTATTAGGATGAGCGTGGATTTTTTTGATTTAAATAAAGCATCTTTAAAGGAAGATTTTCTCCTTCCTAATGGTGACATGATAGTGGACTCGACTATGGGACATAATTTGTTGTCGTTGATGGATGGATTTTCTGGATATAATCAAATCTCTATCAACCCTCAAGATCAATACAAAAGAACATTTACTACAGCTTGGGGAACATTTTGTTGGGTAGTCATGCCTTTTGGATTGAAGAACGTAAGTGCAACATATCAATGAGCTATGATACTATCATTTCATGATTACATACATAAGATTCTAGAAGATTATGTTGATGATATTCTAGCCAAATCATTAAATCGACAAGATAATGTGAATAAGCTTCGAAAAATCTTTGAGCGAATGCGAAATTATAACATGATATTAAACCCGAAAAAGTGTGTCTTTGGTGTGTAGATAGTGGATTTTTTTAGGTTGTATAGTATCTCACAAAGGCATTAAGGTGGACACGAAGAAAATTGATGCTATAGTTAACATGCCACCTCCTTGAAACATTTCTCAATTACGCACTTTACAAGGAAGAATTCAGGCTATG
This sequence comes from Sequoiadendron giganteum, assembly GCA_007115665.2. Lineage (NCBI taxonomy): Eukaryota > Viridiplantae > Streptophyta > Pinopsida > Cupressales > Cupressaceae > Sequoiadendron > Sequoiadendron giganteum. The sequence goes on from CM021104.1 coordinate 613,728,879, forward strand.
GATTATTTTGTAGCATCCCTAGTAGACTGAACATTACCCTTTATACACATTCTTAAGAAGGAGGTTCAATTTAACTAGAATAAATATTGTAAATAGGCTTTTGAGAGTTTGAAATATTACCTTGCTACTCCTATTTTACAACCTGCTATGCAAGACAAACCATTTATCATTTATACAACATCATCAATCCATGCTCTTGTAGCATTATTGGCTCAAAGAGATTAAAATGGTAAAGAACACCCCATTTATTACATTAGCTGAACTCTGATTGATTATGAAACACGATACACAATGATAGAAAACAATGTTTGGCTCTTGTGTTCACTACTAGTAAATTGAGACATTACTTGCTAAATGCTCAAATACATGTGATGATAAAATTTGATCCTTTCAAACATATGTTCACTAAAATAGATTTGTCAGGATGCTTAGCTAAATGGGTTATGTTGTTAACTGAGTTTGACCTTAAGTTCTTTTCAAAAAAGAAATTAAAGGACAAGCTTTAACCAACCAATTAGCTAACGCTCCCTCTCCCCTTGCATTACCTAATAATGATTCATTTCTTGATGATAATGTGTTGATGATTGGACCTAAACATGTGAGTTATACTTTGATGGCTCTAAGTGTAGAACAAGCTCTGACGTGGGGGTTATAATAATCCCACCTAAAGGAGAGCCTATTCCATTTTATTATCACTTAAAATTCCTATGCAAAAACAACACAACAGAGTATGAAACATTAATTAGTGGATTGCACGCTGCTTTAATTATGGGAGCTGGAGACCTTAAGATATTCAACGATTCACAATTAGTTATTAAATAAATAAAATGGAACGTATCAAGAAAAAAATGACACATTATCAAAATGCAAGGATATCACAATGAATTTTTTATACAAGTTTGATTCGTACACCATTGATAACATCCCACATAAAGATAATCAACATGCGGATGCAATGGCGAGTGCGACTTCCCTTATATATCCTCAAGATCCTTCAAAATATTTCACATTCATTATTCATACAATTATGAAACCATCAATAGAATCTAAGGTTGAAGAAGTGTTATCAAACACCATGGAAAACTATAGTGAATGGTACACACCAATATTTAATTATTTAAAAGAGGGTACTTTTTCAGAGCCGACAACTATGAATATTCGAGCCCCCTTCAGAAAATCGCATCTAGGTATATAATCCTTGTTGATGTGTTGTATAGACGACCATTTGATGGTCTTTTACTTAGATGCCTTAAATTTTTTGAAATCCCCATAGCATAAAAAATTTGAAATCCACATAGCACTTGTGGAAGCTCATGCGGGTGCTTGTGGGGGCCATTTTGGAGGAAGATCATTAGTTCAAAAGTTAATCCGCATAAGATACTATTGGAGAAATATGGAACAAGATTTCTTTGAATACATTAAGAAATGTCATAAATGTCAAGAACATAGTAATTTGATTCACTCTCTTGCTTTCGAACTTCATGCTCAAATACCTATTTGGCCTTTTTTCAGTACGGGGTTTGGATCTTATTGGAAAAATCTCACCACCTTCCTCCACTGGACATACATTCATAATTATCGCAACATGATATTTCACAAAATGGGTAGAAGCCATTCTCCTTTGTTCAACAAATGTTGATGTAATATGTTGTTTCATGTTGGAACACATTATTGCTCACTTTGGACTTCCTTCCACATTAGTTTCGTACAATGAATAATGATGTGAAGACCTTCTTAGAAACGTTTAACATCCAACATAATTTTTCAACACCCTATTACCCACAATCTAATAGTCAAGCTAAATCAACTAATAAGACTCTTGAGAAAATCTTAAGGAAAACAATAAGAAAACATAATAAGGATTGACACACATAGTAGACATATGCGTTATGGGCTTATCGTACTAGTATTAGAACATCAATAGGAAATACTCCTTATAACCTTGTCTATGATGCCGAAGAAATAATACCCTTGGAGTTAGAATTCCTTCATTAAGAATTACTCTTTAAGGACTTATTGATGACAATACTTTTGATGATAATACTTATAAGGAATAATGATTGCATCAACTTGAAATGCTTGATGAACAACACATTAACACTCTTGAGCATCTCCAAGCTTACTCTAGAAAAATGCAACATAGTTACAATGATAATGTCATCCCTTAAACATTTACTAAGGGTGATTTGGTGTTATTTGAGAATCAACGTAACATCAATTCTGCCCCAACTGAAAAAGGGAAATTTAGCCCTAATTGGTTGGGACCTTACATAATTTATGACATTTATGGGTTTGGAGCGTACACGTTAACAAAAATAGATGGTACACCTCTCAAAGAACCTATTAATTCCATGCATTTGTGTTGATACTATGTCTAATCTTCTTGAATAGTGTGAATGATAAAGCAACAGTGTTAGATTTAGTAGATGACATTCTATGTTCTTGACAAACAATTATTTGTGTGTCTTGAATACTAAATTAATTATTTAAATTAATATTTAGATGATTACTTTAGGTTTCATACTATTCAAGTTCATCTTGTATGTTGTGTTAGATTGGATCCTTATATGCATTTAATGTTCTTTAATTAGATCATAGGTGCATTTACTTTAGCATAACATACTTATCATAATATTGCATCTAAATGGAACTAAAACAATTTTAATTAGATCACATAAAACATATTAAATCATGGAAATATTTATTAAATAGTCCTACAAAGATTATTTGATAAATCACATTGCCATCTAAGTTAAGCACAAAAGCATACAAAATCAACCATAAATGACCATATATGTATATCAAAATTTTTTAATACATGTCATCAAATATACAATGCTAGTGTGGCCTATGGCTACCAGATCCCTCGAGACCTAGTGATTGTGCTCGTTGAGAGACGGTCTATTGAGAGATGGTAGTATGTGATCATGAACTAATAAGAGAATCCAGGGCATAATGTAGGGCCCCTGTTCATCTGACAACAGTAGTCTCTCGTGTGAAGACCTCTAGGCGCTCTCACTCTATGCAGTCTCTATATGCTTGTAGCCTAGAAATATCCACATGAAGTTTGTTTACCTCCATTGGATCTTGAGATGATCAAAGCTCCTCATATGCAGCCTCAGCTCAATCAACGCACCTACTAGCACCCTCGTATGCCACTCTCAACCTAACATAAGGCTCAAAAAACTTTGGGTGCTACTCCACAATAGATGGGGGCACCTAGTCTGTGCCGATAGATTGATCTAAGATTAAAGGATGCACTATCTCTGTGGCTACCTATCAGTAGAGATCATGCAACTTTCTCACAAACCTTGCAAGATAAAAAATCATAAAGATAATTAGTACACATCATGATATATATATAAATAAAAAGAAAAAATATAAGAACAATCATGAAAGCGTAAGCATAAGCATAAATAATGTGTCAACACCTCTATCTCCGGCTAGATGTGTAAACACAACCTCATCCTGTGTAGGAGTCATGGAGGATGTATTGGCCTCTCCATGCTTGTAAGTGTTGGTGCATGCTGCAACTGCTTATTGTGATCTAGTAACATGGGTGGGAGTTGGATCTCTCCACTCATGGGTAGTTGGACCCTCATTCATTGTATCATCACCATCACTCATCAGATGACCCTCATCCTCCTCCTCCTCATAGTCTGCATCTGCCTCCTCATCATAGTCCTCCTCTACCTCATCTGCAAATAGGCCTGTCACCCTAATCCTTGTATCCTCACCTGCCTCCTTCTCCTCATCCCTTTGATATGGAAGTGGCCCCACAAAGCCTATAGGTTGATCCATAGGGAATAATAGAGTTGGTCATGCTACGACCCACCACTCCTCAAATGCATCTGTAGCACTGATGTCATCAACATCAGAGACTGGGGGAATGTCAAGATTTGAGTCATCTGAATCAATGAATACAAAATCATCCACTGTTAGTTGTTTCGTGTTCCCTAGCCTCCAGGCACTCCACACTGATCACCTGTAGAATGGTTGTGCTACTATTGGTACCTGCACTTATTCGAACTATCTCATGTACGATCCTCTATGAAATGGATTCTCTTGCCTCAGATGGGAACTTGAAGAATGTGATGCAAGTCCTCCAAGGTAATCGTCATCTCACCAATGGGTAGTTGGAAGGTACAAGTATCTTTGTCCCACCTCTCTGCTAATACCATAAGCATGGCATCATGGTATCTCATCAGTGGCATGAGGTACACCCAATATATACCAGTCACCTGTAGAATCTATGTCTCCTCTGTTGATAGTGTCGTGATGAGGTCTTGTAAGCGACATAATAGTGTGCCACCGAGATGGTGTTGTGATCATAGAGGAATCTAACTTAAAAGAAAAAAATCACCTATAAACGTTCTAAAAATCCTAAATCTATACATCAACAGTCAAAAAGTTTCTCTAGGGTACTTAAAGTTTCTCTAGGGTACTTTTCTAAGGGTCCTAGACACTTTATTGCCTATTTGGGAAACTTCGCGAAGAAACATGACACTTTGTGAAAAAGTGGGACACTTCATGAAAAAGTGGGACACTTTGTTAAAAAAGGGGAAACTTCGTGAAAAAAGGGACGATTTGCAAATTTTTCTTCCAAGGTCTCAAATCTATCTAGAAATATTTAAAACATAAAATAAATGTGTAAAAACAAAGCTAAGGTACCAAATAATTCACTCACGGGATGTTGCAGATCACCTCGTGCCACCTCCTCATGTAGGATGTCTAGTATCAAAGGTGCTTATGGTCATATGCTCAGTGTTATTGCTCACTCTCCACCGAAATCAAACTCAAGAAGGTAAAAGAAAAAAATGATTACACTTAGTTTCACTTTTTACTCTAATAATTATTTAAATTAGGTCATTTGCATATTAGGGTTAAAAGTGATTTTTCATTAAAACTAGCATATTGGGGGCTAGAGAGCTCCATTTTTGATGTCATTTATTGCATTGGATTTGTGATTTTGATCCCATTCTCATCAAATATATATCATTATGTGGTATGGAACTTGGAAATACCCTATGATATGACTTATGCGATTTGATATAGTTAGACTGCCACCTTGATTCCACCCCATAAAGAAAGAAGAATCAAGGGGGGGCATACATCTACCCTCAAATTTGATTTCGTGAAGAATTTAGATAAGAGAATATTTTAAGCAACTAACAAATTGTTCTTGCAGGATGCAGGTCCTAACATTGTGGTTTTGTAGATAGCTATAGTGGCGGCTTCATTCCCTCATGTTTGTGAATGAATCTATATGAGTATCCTTTTATGAAACAAAGTTTATTATTTAGATTCCTTTAGCTTGCATATGCACGTAGAGTCATATGGGTGCTAAAGTGGGGGCTAAATGTAGTGTAGAAAATTGTACTCCCTTCTTGGAGATGGTATAATTTCACACTTACTTAGGACCTATTTTAGTACCCTTTCAATTATAACCCTTTAAATCATCATTAGTAGGCCCCTAAGACCCTTTATTTTGGATCTCAAGGCTTATTTAGACTAAAATCCTAACAAAATCAATAAAGGCATTCAATTTTCTAACAACCCGATATTTACTCACCCCAAAAAGTTAGGGTGGGACTCATATGCCACCTTGGGCATATGAGTCCCCCTAGGTGGGACCCATACACCACAAGTGGTGTATGAATCTCGTGTGGCCCCTTTTTAGAATTTGAGTAGGAAATTAAGGTTTTCAATTGAAATCTTTGTTGATGTTGGCATTTAAGATCTAATAAATGGCAAATTAGATGAAGTGCCTATATAAACAAGGTTTCAAATCATTATTTTCATCTAGAAAAGGAATTCAAGATCTAAGCATTCACAAGCACTCAATTGTACTTTCACAAGAGCATTCAAGAGCAAGTAGCAAACAAATTTGAAGCCTTGGAGCAACATTATAGTGTTTTTAGGTCTTCAAGATCACTTTCATTCAAGATTTAACATTATCAAGGATTGATGATGGCCATTTATAGCAAATCATGATGGATTCTAGGTTGGGGAGATGCAACTAGCCATCAAGACAAGCCTAATGACTTGTTTCCTAAGTGATTCCATCCTCCATTATCATTCTATTTTCATCCTAAAGGAAGGTACTTGCATTATTGTGACTTATTAGGGTGATTAGGAATCTCCCAAAGTGAGTCACCATCTTTACATTTCATTCATGCAACTTATTATAACACATTAGAATAGGGTTTTATGGCATTTTAGATATCCTAATATTAAATGCACTTAAGATTAGGGCTTGCATTCACATTTAATTTCAAGGTTTAACTACCAAACTAGGGGTTTGATCGAGGAAAACCCCCCATAGGAAAATCAATACAATATTCTATTTTGTAGGCTTTTTAATAGGTTCAGATATGGAAACAAAGTCAGGAAGAAAGATCAGAGATAGAAGAATAGATTCAAACCTTGAATTTCCAAAAAAAAAATGAGAATAATACGCCACTTTTGGTGTATGACTTCTGGTATAGTAGATTTTTTGAGTTTTTAAGGATTTATACTTGTCACTACCAAATTCCAGTTTCTGCCTAGAAACCCTAATCTGGGATTAGATTACCCAGCCTGGCGTATGAGTCCCAGTCGGCATTAAAATCAACATTTTTAGGATTTCAGATCTTCATTCAAGACTCTTCAAATTTCTAGGTGCACCTCTATACTCTCTAAGTTTACTATTTTGATTTGGACTCATTTCTAGGTCATTTACTTAAGTTTTGCATATTATTAGTTTTTTCCATTAGGTTTTTGCATGTTACTAGTCTTTCCAAGACCTAGCTTGGTGGTGAACCCCTCTTTAGTCTTTAATCATGCCCTAGGACACCTTATTGTAGATCTCTTTCCCTCATTCTATCCCTTGGTTGAGATCTCTAAGGTATTCTTAAATGAACTAAATGAATCAGGTCCCCTACCCCTTGTGTTCCATCTCCTAAAATGTGGAGCACCCTATTTCCTACGTTTCAAATTCAACCACCTTGCCACTTAAAAAATATCTACTAGCTCTTGGTTCTCTAATAAATTTTTAGTAGACTTTGGTTTTTGTTTTCTTTAACTTCCACCTCTGTTTAGTTAGCTTGTTGTAAATAAAGGGTTTTTATTTCCTAGGTGTAAATAGAGAATGGGAGATAGGATGAAATTATTGGGTGATTTTCTTATGTATATGAATATGGTATCAAAGAGAGTGTTGCATGCAATAGAATGAAAATATTTCCAAAATAAATAAAAGGGATATGATGACAAGGAGGCATGTGACATACTAATATTTAAATTTTATAGGTACATGGTTACAATAATCATTTTCCCTTAGGAATCATTTTATAATATTTTTAGCTTTTTGGTATAATGATAGTGTTATGGAGATAGCTTGATAGGATAATTAATAATTTTCATCATTTGGGTGAAGTCATGCTAATTATTTGATCAATTATAAATTAATTATTATTTACTTGATTTAGAATAAATGTACATACTTGGTACTATCATTGACATTGGTAGAAGCCAGTATGTTGTGTAGTGCTTATGAAGTATCAAATCATGATGGATATTTGATTTTATTATTTTTTATGAAAAATCCTTTGTAGGTCTTATTAAATAAATGCAAAAGAGTGAAGTTAACTTTATTTAATGGACATGTGGAGAAGATAAAAAATTATAGAATAATTTCTAAACAAATTCCTCCAAAAATATGGAAAGACACTTTAGAGAAAACAACAAGAAGCTCTACAACATCATTGAAAGATGTTCCCAAAGGAATTCTTGAATGAATCTAGAACATTTTTGAGAGGATTTTCATAGAGGGAACCATGAGAAACTCTAAAACATCATTGAAAGGATATTCATAGAGGGAACCATAAACAACTCTAGAGCATCATTGAAAGGATGTTCATGGAGGAAACCAAAAATGAATCTAGAACTTTTTTTGAAAGTATGTTCATAGAGGGAACCATGAACAACTCTAGAAAATTGTTAAAAAGATGTTTTATGATCCCTAGAAATTCCTAGTTTCCTTTCTTTAGTTTAATAATTTTTATCATATTTCTGTTAAGTTTCAAAGATATTTCCAAAATTTTGCATATATTTTAAGTATTTATATGCATTGAAGATGATATACTATATTGATAGTATATAAAAGCAAGAAGTCTCTTCTAAATATAGTACATTTTAAACTTCTAAGTCACCTATACCATCAAAGGTTGGTGAATGTATTTAACTAGTATAATTTGTTAAAATAAATGTTTGCTGAATATAAAAGAAAGATGAACCAATCTGCTCTGTCCCATTAATACTTAGTCACCTTTTTGATTAAAAAAAGCCTCAAAATTTAATACCCTGATGTATCTTGGGAGAATTTTCTAGCTTGTAAAAAATATTAATGAATTAATTGTGAGGCCAAGTTTGGAAGAAACAAACAAATTTCAAGAAGTGAATGATCCATCTATGATTGTTGAAGAGGAACATGTGCCCTCTTCCTCACCCATTACATCACCTAACCACAACTTTGGTGAGAACATAGATCCAAAAGTGTAGGAAACCCAACCCACAGCTTATGGGGAGCATCTTGTAGCATCTACAAAATTAAAACCCATTGCCTCCACCAAAAACCATTCTAAGCCCAAGCAACGTAAAAGAAAAAGTATGACCTCTTATTCCACACTTAAAAATATGCAGAGAAGGTTGGTACATCCAAAAAGGTGATCACACCACCTCAAAAATAATGACCCTACAAAAGGAGAGGCCAAGACTCAACAAGAAAATATTGTTGTAGTGGATTTTGAAACAGGCTCACAATAAGAAAACTATGACTAGTGATTGAGAACAATCTAAAACCATGCAATTTAGGTATTTGAGCAATAGCTTAGATTCTGAATCTGAAGATTTATTCATAGCAAGGAAAAAGCACAAACCTCAGAATAACCCAGCTTGTGAAGAGGAATTTACTTCACTTGATGAGGCTAATGAAGAAATATTTTTGGAAAATGAAGATGAATTATTTTTAATAGGAAAAGATGAGAGTAAGGAGTTGCAAGCAACACTATAGAGAGTCAAAGAACTGGAAGAACATATCAAGGGATACCAAAAAAGGGAGAATGGATTGGATAATAGGGTTAAGGAATTGGAGAAATGGCTGCATGATTTTGAGCAACAAGAGACAGGTTTGGAGAAATTGGCATAGTTGGCCATTTTTTAAATTAAAAAGAAAAATCCATAACTTAAGAGTTAGAGTGAAGATCCAATGATGCCAAGAACTCCCATTGTGGTCACCCTTGAGATTGAATTATGAAATAAAATAGAATTATTCTCTTAGTTGCAAAGAAATTGGTATAGGGAAAACTATGAATTGATAGCAACACACACTAGAGAGATTGAGAAGAAGGTAACAAATATTAACAGATTAAAAGTAAAAATAGAAGAAATGGATGATAAAATAGTTCAAATTTTGAACCTCATTCTGTCTTTAGCTATTTAGCATCAGTTAAAAGAGCCCACAAATATATCACAACCTCCCTTTAACATCATATTACCTGGTTCCCTCTAACGTTTCATCCTCCTCTCTTGTTTCCAATTCCGTATTGGACAAGAAGAAGAAAGGAGATAGGGGCAATACAACATTCTAGATGAGAGAAGATATTAGGGCAAAATGGATTCTACTTGAATCACTATGCAAGGGTCACTAACATAGTGGATTATAGGGAAATCACATTGTAATATAGCTAGAGACCCTGAACTATTTGAGGACAAGAAAAAATCCAAGTTGGGGGGGAATGATGGACCCTATAAATTTCCATTTTCCTTACTTTAGTTTCATACTTTTTATCATATTTCAGCTAAGTTTCAAAGAAATTTCCAAACATTTTCATTTATATTAAGTATTTAAAAGCATTAAAGATGATATACTATATTGGTAAATGATTATGTGATCCTTCAATTTCTATGGAATTTAGTGGAGTTTTATGATTAATTATAGTTGTTAATAATGGAAATTCCTTTGGAAATAAAACTAACCCTTGTAGTGAAGGATTTGTCAACCCACAACAAAAGGATGCCAGTTTTTTATAGTTAGAGGAGGTGATCAAATACAACATGTGCATCTTTCTTCAAAGCTGATGCACGTGATGGTTAGCAAATGTGAACATGTTTATTTGAATGGATCACTCCATATTTTCACTTCTTGTTATTAATAAATCATGGAGGAAAGAAAAGGCTTGTTCTAACGATGGATAGTGACTTGTAATAAAGTCTATCCTATTAGGCACATCTTCAGTTATAACCATCTTCTTAATTAATGTAGAGTCCTTATCAAATTATTACACTCTTACTTCCACTTTCTTTTATTTTACTATTGAGTTGAGACCTAGTCCTCTTCCTATATTTTTGGAAGATTTTATAGTTTCTTGTAGTTTATTTTCAGCTCTAGAATAAGAGGACTCACAAATTCTATATGCATGTATGATGTTGTGAGAGATTGAGTAGCTAGATCTTTATATGAAATATATTGAATATAAATCTTGATATTATATATTCTATTCTTAAGCTTTTGTATGTTCAAGTTGCAATAAAAAAGAATAAACCAATTTCATGAATCTCTAAATTAGGATTTGAAGGAAGACATTGTGGATTGTAGTAGCTCAAGAAAGGGCCACTTGAGGTACTAAAAAATCCATATTAGTTTAGATTATTAGTTAATTTACAAATTGCATTTTTTGATTCATAGTATGTTGAGTTGCTAATAGATAATTAAATGTTATTGAATCACAATGCAACATAGAGAGTCCTTAAGTTAGAATATGCATAGGAATAGTTACCTATAGCAATTATTACAATTACTTACAACAATTAGTATTCACCCAATCTATTTTCTATGAAGAGTTTATTTTGGTTAGTTGCCTTTAACTAGAATTGCTTATGCTACCTTTTTTTACTCAATAAATTAGGAGGGTTTATGATTCTTAGCTACACATATAGTGCCACCATCATCTCAATTTTATGATTCAGTGGTTGACAATTTAAATGAAGCACCTCTAGAATAATGAATTGCTTAATTTGGGATCTGTAGGCCTGTTAATTTGTATGCATACTATCTACATTAGTTGATTGGACATAGTGAAAGCTCTACATTTTTGGTATCATTGCCAGGGACAATGCTAAGTTCAAAAATCCTAAATATGTTTTAATTCATTTATATTTCTTTCATAAATTAGGAATTTATCAATTACAATAATTTGGATTAGTAGACATTTTCAAATCAACCTCAAACTACTCACTAACAGTGTGTAGGAAAAGCTATTTAAATCTCAAGACACTATTGTATACTGAGGTAGAGAGATGCTTTGGGATGATTTCCCCCCTTAAACCAAGAAGAATTTGAAGATACTAGTGTAAGAGAAGAACAAATTGAGAGGATCAATTATATATAAATACCCCTCACACTAGTAGCTACTCTAGACCTAGGGAGAACTCCCATAATACATCTTGATATCATGAAAAAAGAAGCAATGGAAAATCCAATAAATCATGTTACATTTGAATTCTCAATCACAAATCAAGAATAGGTAGCTGGTCTCAAGAATATACCCCCCTTGAGCTTACCCAATTTCTATGGATTAATTATAGAAGATCCAAACTTTTTTTTTTGAGTTTGATCTTCTATGAAAAATTTGTGACTACACTATAGATGCTCATAGATTGAAAATATTCCTAGCCACATTGAAAGAGGTTGTTTTGTGGTGGTTCATGGGGATAGGAAGGAATGGAGTACCAAATTGGGAAAAATGAAAGAGAAATTCTTGTAGAAGTATCAAGATTATTATCGAGGAGCAAACATGAAGAGAGATGACATCTTGAGGATGTTGCAAAGGGAAGAAGAACCACTTGAATACTTTACAAAAAGGTTCCAATTTTTCCTAAAAAATTCACACCAAAATAAGCTCTCTAGAGTCTCTAAAGCTAGTAGTTGCGAGGGGTAAATGAAGATTGCATGGATGCATTAATCCTGATAGGAGTAGAGGATATTTATCAATTACCTTTTGAGAAAATCTTCTAGGTGTGTAGAAATTATTCAAGGTCATCTATGAAGAAGACTAGGGGTATTAGAGCTTTCTCTTCCACCAAAACATCCATGGGTGTTTCCAAGGTGGAACTAAAACATTTTGTCCAACATGAAGGAGGATATAATAAGCCATCTAGTGACCCAAATAGATACTCTACACATCAAAAATAAGTAAGGGGAGGTAAAGGTTTCTCTCATTGAATATTATCCACATTGCCACTAGAAAAGGGTCAACTGTGAATGCAAAAATATTTCCATTTCTAGGGAGAAGCAAATGAAACCTGAATTTCATACCTTGGAGGATGAGGAAAGACAAGTGTTCTATATTTCTCAGCGTAAGTCATGGCAACAAAGACAAGGTATACCCAAAGATTCCTTGTCTTATAACATGTCCTTTCTTGTGGCCAATACAAACTTTTCTAACTAGAATAATCAACCTTCAAATAGTATGCACAATCAACCATGGCTGATGGCCTAAACATCTAATTGGAATCCACATCAGGAGATGTGGCAACACAAATTACATCAAACACCAAACTACAATCCATAGTGGTAGTCCCCTCAAAACCAATGGTCACCACAATGGCATGGGAACCAATAGTGGGAAAACCAAAATGTTAGCTACCCACAACCACAAAAATATTTGCAGCAACTAGCCATAATTCCAAACCCAGTCATATTTTCCCCAACACAACCAAGAGCACCTCAATTTTTTTCTCAACTTGCACCAATCCTTAACAACAAGCATGCTCAAAAAGATTATACTAATGAATTTATCCAATACCCAACCTAAGGGGTTGTGGTCAGTGATGTCCACCTATGCTCAAGAAGAATTCTTGTTGGACCATCATTCCCCTATATCATAGAACTTACTAATGAGGAAATAAAAATAAAAACCATTGATAATTCAATAAAGCAACTTGAACGAGGAAAGTCACATCAAGACATCACAAATAAGGAACCATTATTTTTAGAGAGACTGACAACCCAAAACATTCATTTTGAACCTCAATTTTATTTCTTGAGCCAACTGAAGAATATTTGTGTAAAGATACCCCTAATCCAATCCATTAAAGAAGTGCTCATCAACACAAAAACTGTGAGGGAATTATGCCTCAAAAATCTAGGAAAGGAAAAAAGACTCCCATATTTTTCATGTTTTAAGATAATTGGCTAACATTATGTTAGGAAACATAGTTGTCCCAAGATATGCAGACCCTAGGAGTTGTATTATAGATGTACATATTAATGACACACTTATCAAGAACACTCTGATTGACTTAGGGACAACCATCAATGTAATGAAAAGAGAAACAATGCAACAATTTCAACAAAGTATCTTAGACCCACACCTATGGTTCTGCAATTAAAAAATAGGTCAACCATCAATCCAAAGGGTATTATTGAGGATTTGGTTATCACACTAGATTCATGGGAATATCCAACATACTTTATGGTTTTGCAGCCCAAATCCAACCTTGGAGGATATCCGTTAATCCTAGGTAGACCATGGTTAGCCACTGCAGATACATTTATTGGATATAGGTCTGGTAACATGATAATTTCTAATGGGAATGTGACCAAAAAATTGGCCCTCTATTCCCTTGTACAACCACATGTAGAATTGGAACAAACTATTTGGACAACCTTGGAAGAAGATGATCAATAGTCCTTGCAAACATTTATGTCTATAATGGAATGGAGCCCAATGATTGAAATTTAGGATGAAGATGAAATTATTGTCCATATCATTCAAAAATCTTATTGTAGGGACCCACAAAAACACTATTATCTAGCATCTTTACATTGCCCCTTACACAATATCATACCTACAAATGCTTCTGAATCTATTTCCCAACTATCCCATACACTACTCCTACATAGTTTCAATCTTAATCTATCAAGACTAGATGTTGCTTTTTTCATGACTTTTGCTATATAACCATGAAAATAACACTAGGTAGAACACGCAATGTCAATAACTAGTTTGACACTCTTCCAAAAATTTGAATTATTTATAATGTTGCAAGATCACACATCAATATTCACTTGGGAATAACATGACATTAAGGGTATACATGCTAATGTATATGTGCACAAAATCTATATCAATGAGGGGTACAAGCCAGTCTGGCAGCCACAAAGAAGGATGAACCTAGTTGTGCGAGATATACTAAAGACAGAGTTACCAAAAATCTATTGGATGTAGGGTTCATTTATCCCATATCAGATAGTCAGTGGGTTGCCCCATTGATGATAGTGCCTAAGAAAAGAGATACATATAGAGTGTCTCTAAATTACAGAGAGTTAAATACAACCACAAGGAAGGACCATTTTCCTCTTTCTTTTTTTGATCAAGTGTTAGATTCACTAGTAGGAAATAAATATTTTTCTTTCCTAGATGGGTTTAAGTTGATACAATCAAATTAAGATATCTCCATAAGACTCAAACAAAACAATCTTTACATTTCCATGAGGTACATATGCCTATTCAATTTTACCATTTGGACTATGTAATGCACCTAGAACATTCCAAAGAGTTGTCTAGAGAATATTTTCAAACTTTGCACATAAATCCATGGAAATATATATGGACGACTTCACCACTTATGGACACTCTTATGAAGAAGCATTAGGAACTTTGGAGAAAGTTCTTCAAAGGTGCCAAGTGTTGCACAAATGATTGTCGTTGCACCAAAAGATTGACTTGTTAATGCTCGATACAACCACCAGAGTTAATGAATCCATGAGAGGTAGTTAAGCCATGTCACGAACCTGGAATTGCACTACACAACACAAGGAGACCAAGGGAACACACCTTGCAATAATCCCCTTAGTGTAAGTGAGGGGTTTGAACCTGTGACCTAGGGTCTGATACCAATTATTGCACATACGACTCAATTACACAAAAAGATTGACCTGTTAATGCCCCAGTACAATCACCAGAGGTAATGAATCCACAAGAGGTGGTTAATCCATGTCATGAACCCGAGCACTGCATTGCACAACACAAGGAGACCAAGGCTGTACACCTTGCATCATCAAGATCACAACCTCTCTTTAAGTCATGAAAATGTTTCATGATGATGACTGAAGGAGTGGTCTTGGGATACTTTGTGTTCAAGAAGGGGATTTAGGTAGATCCTAATAAAATAGAGGTGATATTTACTCTAACTATCCCATATAAGCAAAAATATGCGAGGAGTTTCCTTGACCACACAAAATATTACAGGAGGTTTATTAAATTTTTCATTAAAATAATAGGCCCCTATTTGTTCTTTTTTATAAATACTACTAGGAATATTTTGAATCCCTCAAAACAACTCTCACAAGGACACCTATTTTGAGAGGCCCTAACTAGACCATTCCCTTCCACATATATATAGATGCTTCTAATTTTTCCATAGGTGTTGTCTTAGGATAAAATGAAGGTAATTTAGAATATTCCATTTACTATATCAATAAAATCCTTCAAGTTGTTGAGCTCAATTATACTGCCAAAGAGAAGGAAATGTCAGCAATGGTATAACCATTAACAAATTTAAACACTATATTATTGGATATTCTATCTTTGTTCATATAGGTCATATAAAAATTAGATATTTGATTAAAAAAATAGTAGTTGGTGGGTGAATTGTTAGGTGGTTATTATTGCTATAGGAGTTTGATATAACCATTGTGGAAAAGCTAGGGAAAGCAAGTGTGGTAGATGATTTTGTTTCTAGACTGAAAATAAAGACAAAAGAAGAAGTTGTGGATGATTCCTTTCTAGATGAATATTTTTTTCCCTCTCAATAAAAACACCTTGGTATGTAGACATATCTAATTACTTGGTTGCAAGAAATGCACCCCCACATCTCTCACCTATAGAAAGGCACCATTTAGTTGAGCACAACTTTTCGTATTCATGGGTGGGTGGTTATCTATTTTATACAAGTTTAGGTAATATGATGAGAAGATGCATAAGGGAATATGAAGCATACGATATCCTTAAGGCTTGTCATTATGAGCCTTGTGGAGGACACCTTGCAGCCAAAAGAAAAATTCTAAAGATTCTAATCACTGGCTAATATTAGCCTAATCTTCATAAGGATATAGTCAAATATACAAGGAGGTGTGGCAGATGTCAGAGGATGGGTAGACACACCAAGAGTAATTAAATTCCTCTCCAACCATAATTGGTCATTGCAAGTCATTTGATAAATGGGGACTGGATTTCATTGGATCAATAGCTCCCACATCTAACAATAAGGAATACATTCTAGTATATATTGACTATCTTACAAAATAGGTGGAGGTCAAAGAATTATAGTTTTTTAGAGATGGAAATGTTTTCAAATTCCTTTATGAGGAAATCTTCACGAGGTATGGTGTGCCTAAGTAGCTAGTCACAAATCAACGACCCATGTTTACTTCAGTTTTGATTACACAACTAGTCAATGAATATGAGGTCAAACATAGAAATTCAACCTCGACCATCGACAAGCTAATGGGAAATTTGAGATCACAAACAAGGAAATAGAGGCCATTCTAACAAAGAAAGTTCAACCATATCACAAGGACTAAGAAACAAGGTTACCTGAAGCTATCTGGGCTTATAGGACAACTTGGAAAACCACCATATGATTCACACCATATGAATTGGTGTATCCTTCTAATTGAATTTGAGCATAAAAAAATCTAAAAAACAATACAACTTGGAATGGATCTCTTTGAAGCTCAAAAATAAAAATTTCACAATCTTAACACTCTAGAAGAAATATGGATGAAATAAATCTATCATATAGAGATTGTGAAAAATAAGAGAATCAGATGACATGAGCAGTTTATCAAAACCAAGGAATTCAATGGAGGTTGGGTATTTCTCTATGATTCAAGGTATAAGTAACACAAGGGAAAACTGCAAACATGTTTTTCAAAATGGAGTGGTACAACTAACTACAATTGATTTAGTTTGATTCCCCTTAGTGGTTAATGGACATAGACTAAAGCTTTATAAAAAACCATTACGTAAGGAGGAATTTATACATGATCCACAACAATAATTTATACCATATACATGTTCAACATTTGTTGCAAAACATGCAAACATGACCGAATCACTAATTGCTACATCTATAGATGAGCCAACCGGATCACCTACTAATGTATAATAGGTATAAACTCACAATTAAATATCACATGTATAGACATGCACTATGTACTACAACAATTTTTTGATATACACATCAAGCTCATAGGACCTATCGCAACAACCTCGAGGAATTTGTAAAAGTGACTTGTTCTACCGCTACTCACATAAAATACCTCCAACTCACTATCACTACACCTACAACCACTATCACTTGTAGTTACACATCACTTCCATTGTTTCTACATACAACCACTCCTATCCATCACACTTTACATGCATCATAACATTTAATTATGAATAAAACCACATACATGCCACACCTTTCTTTTCTTGTATTAAGACTTCTTGGACACATGTCATCATTTTATAATAACTCTCTATATATGATGAAGCTTCCCACAATAATTTCATTAAAATTCCATCATTTCAATTCTTTCACCAAGTAATTGCATGAAAACATTCAACTCACATCACATGTGCCACCTTTTTCCATCATTGCACCATTACAGGTAATTTTCTTATTATAAACTATGATTAACATTAAATTTTCTATTGATTTCCTCTAAAATTCACATTCATGTAAACATTTAATTTATATTATATCAATATCTCGAATACTTTGAAATTTATTCCCTCAATCCTTTTTGTACCTTGCCATTTGAGGATAAATAGAAACTTTAACTTTGGGGGAACTGGTTTGGTTATCATTTCAAATTTCATTGTCAAAAAATAAAAAGGTTTACATATACACCATACCCAATTTCCTTCACAAATCCATAAAACTTGTATACATCGAGGTGGTAGTGTTCATAAAAGTAACAAGCATATTGAACTAGTATAAGCAAAAAGTAGACTTAAGTACAATTTGAAGCATAATTTTCTTGGCAAAGGTTATAGAACTTCAATATGGGAGACGACATTGTTAGATGAGAAACAAAACATAATATAATATTAGAAGATTAGTTTTGTTTGTCATTTTCCAACAAGCTGGATGGTTAGACTATTTCCTTAATCTAATAGAGTATAATGAAGTAATGAAACAACAATTTATCGATACATTGCAAAATGATGAGGCCACAATTAGAGGTTTGAGAGTGGATTCTTCGAAAGAAAAAGGTATAGAATTTTATGGGTTTCCCATGGTAAGATACAAATTTCTAGTGCGAGCTGATGCAATCACAACATGGAATGACTTTACACATCTAGGAGAGGAGTTAGAGTCCTTGACACAAGGTCCCAAAATAATTTCCCTACCATGGTTATGGGCATCTGCTTCACATATACTTAAATATTTAACCTATGATAGAAATTAGTCTCTTCTATATATAGTAAATTTTAAACTTCTAAGTCACCTATGCCATCAAAGACTGGTGAATTTCCCCAACTTCTTGTATAATTTTTTGAAACAAAGTTTTGTTGAATATAGAAGAAAGAGGAACCAACCAATATTATTTTTCCCATTACTACTTAGATACCTTATTTATTAAAAGAAGCATCATAATTCAATACTTTGATTTGTCTTGGGATAATTTTCTAGCTTGTAACAATATTAATGAATTACTTGTGAGGCTAGGGTTGGAGGAAACAAACAAGGATAACGAAGTGAATGAACCATCTATGTCTATTGAAGAGGAACATGTACCCTCTTCCTCACCCATTGCATCACCTACCTAGAGAATTGGTGAGCAAACAAAGCTAGAAGTGTAGGAAACCCAACCCATAATTTTTAGGGAGCAACCCATAACCCATAACACCTAAAAAATTGGAAACCCTTTCCTCCACCAAAACCCTTCTAAGCCCAAGTAAAAGAAAAAGTACAAGCTCTTCTTCTGGGCCCAAAAAGATGTAGAGAAGGTTGGTACAACCAAAAAGGGGATCACACCACCTCAAAAAGAAGGGCCTTGTAAAAGGAAATGCCAAGACTCTAAAAGAAAAGGTTGTTGTAGTGGAGTTTGAAATAGAGTCACAAGAAGAAAACGTGCCTAGTGATCAAGAACAATCTATAACCTTACAATTTATATATTTGAGTACTAGCTTAGATTTTGAATTTGAAGATTATTCACAACTAGGAAAAAGCACATACCTCAAAATAGCCTAGGTTGTGAAGAAGAATTTACTTCTGCTGAGACTGATGAAGAAATATTTTTGGAAAGTGAAGATGAATTATTTTTAACAAGAAAAGATGATCTAGTAAGGAGTTGCAGGAAACTCTACAAAGAATAAAAGAGTTGGAAGAATAGATCAAGGGATACCAACAAAGGGAGAATGGGTTGGATAATATGGTTAAAGAATTGAAGAAACTATTGGATACTTTTGAGCAACAAGAGACAAGTTTGGAAAAATTGGCACACTTGACCATTTTTAAAATTAAAAAGAACACTCTCCAACCTAAGAATCATAGTGAAGATCTAGTGATGCCAAGAACTCCTACGGTTGTTACCCTCAGGATTGAATTATGGAACAAAATAGAAAAATTATCTCAGTTGCCAAGGAATTGGGTCAGTGAAAAATATAAATTTATAGAAACACACACCAGAGTGAATGAGAAGAAGGATACAAATATTAAAAGTAAAAATGGAAGAAATGGTTGATAAAATAGTTCATCTTTTGAAATGAAGACTATTTGCTAGGGTTTACACCCTATTTGTGTAGGATAAATTTTTAAGTTTTTTAGTTTAGCTAGCTGTTCAATGGTCTCCTAGTTTCCCTATCTTCACCTACATTATTTTTAGAAGCATACCAACAAGCCACACTAGATATGCAAGATCAATTGTGCGAATTTTATTTACATAAATTGGCTATTCCCTATGACATTGCTTGGAACCCACTTATATTTGTGGGAGATGTTCAAATCAAGTAATTATCCTCATTCATCAAGAATGAACATTAGAGAGGAAAACTATAGCTAGATTATCATGAGAGAGAGATGTCACATCCCCTTCATATTAGAGTAGAGTAGAGGATCCTAAAGGGGTAGTGGAAGAATGGATTGACCTTTTGGACAAACAATGGGTGGAGAAGAAGATTTTGGAATACAAGGAGTAGGATTATAAAAGATTTCAAGAACTAGCAATAGGGATAGGAAGGGAAGAACTTACCTTCTAATAGGACAAATAGAAGGAGTTAACATAGGATCTGAAAAAGAAGGAACCATATTCTATCTTCAACTACTTGGTAGTTATTAAAAGATCCCACAAATATATTACAACCTCTCTTGAACATCATATTAATTGGTTTTCTCTAATGTTTCGCCCTCCTCTTCTCTTGTTTCCAATTCAAAATTGGACAAGAAGAGGAGAGGAGATAGGGGCAACAAAACAAGTTAGATGGGAGAATATATAAGAGAAAAAGGGATTCTACTTGAAGCAGGGAATGTGCCACTAACACAATGGAATACAGGTAAACTACATTGCAATACAACCAGAGACCCTGAACGGCTTGAGGACGAGCAAAAAGCCAAGTTGGGGGAATGATGAGTCCTAATTTTTTTGAATTTCCATGCTTTAGTTCTATACTTTTTATCATATTTCAGCTAAGTTTCAAAGAAATTTCTAAACCTTTTCATATATTTTAAGTATTTAAAAGCATTAGAGATGGTATACTATATTAATAAATGATTTTGTGATATTTGAATGTCTACAAAATTTAGTGGAGTTTTAAGATTAATTATAGTTGTTAATAATGAAAAATACCTTTGAGAATAAAACTAACCCTTGTAGTGAAGGATTTTTCAACCCACAAAAAAAGGACTTTCAACTCACGACATAAGGATTTCAGTCCGCTGCAGTCAAAGGAGGTGATCAACTACAACATGTGCATTTTCCCCCAAATCTATTATGGTCAATGGTAATAATGACATGATTATTCATGGATCACTCAATATTTTAACTTTTTAATAATAAATCATAGAGGAAAGAAGAGTCTTGTTCTAATAGTGGATAACAACTTGTAATAAATCCTATCCTGTTAGGCACACTTTCAGTTATAACCATCTTCTTAATTGATATAAATTCCTTATCATATTCTTACACTCTTACTTCCACTTGCTTTTATTTTATTCTTGAGTTGAGATATAGTCCTCTTCCTATGTTTTTGGAAGAGTTGACAATTTCTCATAGCTTGTTTTCAATTTTGAAAGAAGAGGACTCTCACAAATCCTGTATTTATGTATGATCTTGTGAGAGACCTAGTAGCTAGATTTTTATATTGAATAGATTGAATATAAATATTGTATCAAATAATTTTTTGTTAAGATTTTGTATGTTTGAACTACAATAAAGAAGAATACACCAATTTCATGAATCTCTGATTTAGGATTTGAAGGAAGACATTATGGATTGTAGCAGCTCAAGCGAAGGCCACTTGAGGTATTGCAAAATCCATATTACTTTAGATTATCAGTTAGTTTATGAATTATATTTTTATCATTCACATTATGTTGAGTTGCTAATTTATAATTAAATTTTATTAAATCAAACTACAATATAGAGAGTCATTTACAATATGCATAGGAATAGTTACCTATAGGAGTTATTACAGCTACTTACAACAATTAGTATTCATTCATTTTTTCTATTTAGAACTTATTTTTGTTAGTTTCCTTTAGTTAGAATTGGTTTTGTTAATTTTTTTGTACTTAATTGATTAGGAGGGTTTAGGATTCTTAGCTGCACTTATAGTGCCAACATCATCTTAAGATTACAATTCCCTAGTTGATAATTTAAATGAAGCACCTCTAGGACAATGAATTGCTTAATTTTGGATTTGTAGGTCCATTAAGTTGTATGTA
Source organism: Sequoiadendron giganteum (assembly GCA_007115665.2). NCBI lineage: Eukaryota > Viridiplantae > Streptophyta > Pinopsida > Cupressales > Cupressaceae > Sequoiadendron > Sequoiadendron giganteum. The sequence goes on from CM021104.1 coordinate 613,750,860, forward strand.
TGTTATCTACATCAGTTGATTGGACATAGGGGAAGGTCTAGAATTTTCATAGAGGAAACCTTGAAAAAATCTAGAACATTATCTAAAGGGTGTTCAAAAAGGTAAACTCTTATATAAAATTTCTCTAGAGATTCTAGAGTGTTTTTTACTTCAATCTATCAAGGAAGGGAGAATCCCCTTCACATAGAAAATGTATTCTTTCCCTTCAATTATTTTAATAACTCCTTATTGGTTTGTTTTTGGTATAGGTGTAACTCATTTCCATTTACCAATAGTGTTATTTTAGTTGTACAAATCCATTATTGAAGATATCTACCATTTCATAGGGACCTAGCCATTGTGTGCAAAGATTTCTTTTCAAATCTTAGTATCTGGAGTCAACTAGTAATGCCTAATCTCCGCTCTAAAAATCTATCTTTGATACGATGGTCATGCCACAACTTCCTTTCCTATTGCATCAATTTTATTTGTTGCTTTAACTCTAGTCAAAATTTATCTAATTCATTGACTTGTACAATTATTTCATGTTGAAATCTATTTAAATATAAACCCATGTCCATGGCCATCTGGAATTGTTTGAAGTTCAAACTTGATGGGCATGGCAAATCATTTCTTATTGAAGACTAACTTGTAGGGTTTAAATCTAGTTGTTGATTTCTAGGTGCTATTATCTTCCTAGATTACCTAATGTATTTTATTAGCTCAATATTTTATATCGATCGAGACTATCTTGGTGAGAGTGTTTTCTAACCCTTGACTAGTTACCTCCACTTGACCATTTTATTGCAAGTGATATGGTGGTAATATTTTTAGGGTTACCTGGAAGTGGTTAGAAAAATTAAAGAGGACTTTGGACATAAATTGAGGCCCTTGATCAATGACAATGAATCATGGTGCTCTAGACTTGAGATTTTTTTTATTACAGAGAAATTCAACTACTTACTCCTCTCTAGCTATCTTGAGTGCTTTCACTTTTATCCACTTTTTACATAGTTTGTATATACTAATATGTACTCCTTCCCTTGGGATGGTGGTTTAATAGGCGTGATAAAATATAAACCCCATTTATCAAATGACTATAAAACCAATTGAGGTTAGAGATGAATTTCATCGATGTTGTTGGCCTCCCCATTCTCTAGCGTTCATCGTAATGTCAAACATCTCTTTTAACATCCTTATGTATGAAGGTCCAATAATATGCACCATATAATATTTTTATGAGTATTTGTTTTGTTTCAAATGGTGTCCTCCCATAAATCATCATGGTAAGCCATCAAAATATTGTAAATTTCATTCAATTTCACACCTGCACAAAAGAAAATCAGGTCGACATTTGAAAAGTGGGTTATTAGTCCATTTAAAATTCATAATTTATTATACTAATTTATTTATTTATTTTGTAGAAAAATGTGGCAAAAAATCACCTATAGCTAAATAGTTGATTACGTCCATGAACAAAGGTGTATGAGTGGATATGGAAAAAATCATCTAAAAATTCATCCTTAACTTGCTTTTTTCACTATCTATATGATGTATCCTAGACAAGAATTTAGCAGCCACGTTAAATTTTCTAAGTTTATCTTTTATGGTCACATTGAATTCCTATAGCAATAGAAACAACCTAATTATCTATTTCATTACCATTGATTTATTCATCAAATATTTAATTGATGAATGGTTTGTATGGACAATCACTTTATAGATAATGATATAATGGTGAAACTTATTTATGACATTCATGATTTTTATGAATTCTCTTTCATTGTCATGTAGTTTTGTTTTGTAGGAGTCAATTTTTTGGTGATGAAATAAATAATATGCTTTTAACCCATTCTCATCTTCTTGTACCAATACTAAACCTATGAAATTGTTTGAGGCATTGAGATAAATGTGAATGATAGTTTATAGTTAGGACCACCCAATACTAGGCAAGTGGTTAGCTTTTATTTAATATTTTAAAAGGAAATTTGGTATTCTAGAGTCCAAATAAATTTAGAATCTTTTTGGAGTAAGGAAAACATTGGAGCTAAAATTCTACTAAATTTTTCAATGAACCTCTAATAGTAACCAACAAACTAAGAAACTTCATACATCTATTTATGTTTTTGGTGGTTCCAAGTGTTGAATAACTTCTATTTTCTTAGGGTTGAATTTAATAACTTTAGTTGAGATATGATGGCATAGATCAATTCATTTTTCAATCATAATGATTCATTTTTCATGGATCAAGGATAATCAATGTTCTTTACATAATTTTAGGATTTTAAAATTTTTTTTGGAGTGCCTCTTCATAGACTATCTCATGGACAATAAAATTAATCCATATAGACCTTGATACAACCACTTACCAACTTATCAAATATATGTAATATTGCTCTTTGAAATGCTATTGGTGTATTATAAAGTCCAAAAGGAAGGAATTGATAATTGAAGGTTACCCACATACATGTAAAGGTAGTATTATATTGATCCTCTAGAGCCACTTGTATTTGGCTATACCCACTAAACATGTCAAGAAATGATAAATATTTTTTTATACCATATTGTTAAGAACTTGATTAATTAATGTCATTGGAGATTGGTGCATATAGATCTCCTTTATTGGGTTCTTTATAATCTAAACATATTCTCCATTTTACATTATTCCTAAGGAAAACCATGAGTTATTAGGTCCACCTACTATCCAAAATTGGGTACATGAATCCCACTTGAATCAATTTCTCAATTTCTATTTTAGCTACATATCAAAGTGCAAGATTGAGCCTATTGTGTGGTTGTCTTATTGATCTTACACCCTTCATATAGATATGGTGAGTAAAAATCTCTAGATGAATACCCTGTAAGGAAACTCAGGTGCGGAAACAACTTCCTACACTAATCTCTTAAGGAAAGTATGGTGCAAATTCATTTTAAACCCTTACAATTTCAGATTCGTTAATCTACTTAACAAAGATATTGCAGAAATATACCATACATACAGAAAATGAAGAATGACACAATGATTTACCCTGGGGAAAACCTTTCGGTAAAAACCCCCAGCACTCCAAAACCTACACAATGTATTATCTTCAACACAACGGTTACAACACACTTGCAATGCAAGTTCTTTTAGGAGATTTTCCAACACTTGAAGATAAAAATGCGGCAGCATCAAAACGTTCCAACAATACACTCACATCACACATCTTCGCAACCCTAAAAAACGCTTATATCATGCGCTTCCCTTTTTAGGGCAACTTCCGAAGATAACTGTATTAGGGTTTTACCATTCTCCGAGAAAATAGGAACCCAAAATTTTTTTTTCGGGGCGATGCCCTGAACCCCACTATCGTGGAAGAGTGTACAATACTCAACTTTATCAGTTGCCACATGTCTTCACCTGTCATTGAATCTTCCAGACATAGCTCTTACGTGTCATAGGAATCCATCATAACCGTTTCAGCCATGATCTCCTTACACACAATTCAAGATGCCGACACATTAAGTGGAGTGACACATCAACATGCAAACTAGACATGTACACTCACACTTAATTACATTATTTGCAAGAAATACATTTTACAAAACAAATAATAAGAATAGGAATTATCCAAGGTTGAGACACCTTATTCCTAACATACCCTCATGTCCTTGTAATACCAAGAAAAAGTTGTAGATCTATTAAAAAAAAATTCAAGCAATTGAAGTTATTGTTGTTCTATCAACCATTTGTTGATATTCAAGGTTTGGCCTAGTAGTATCACTATTTGTTTGGTTCTCAAGTAATTGGAGGAGACTATGTAGGTTTCAATCATGAACATATTAAGAGGAAAAATATGAGGTTACAACACGTAGAAGGTGGTTACATCTTTAAAGAAACACTCACTCAGAATTAGGTTGGCTAAAGGACAATGAAAGAATCCAAAAATGTATTTTTTTATTATCTTGAGTGAATTCAACTATGCTATCTTGTAAATTTTTTTGAAGGTCTTCACTTGCATCCACATGGATTCCATCATTTTTTTTTTTTTTTTTGATAGGTAACAAGTCATTTTATTAATATTAAAAAGATTACATATATAAGATATAGTTTACAAAAAGCTCCAAAAAACTCCAACATGTGACATTTGAAAACTAAACTACCAACTCCCTCCAAACCGATTCTTCAATTTGTCATCCTAAACACCAATGCCACCCCCTGCATTTACCTCCCTGCATCATCTGCTGGTTTTTTGATCTCCCTCGTCATCCTAATATGCTTTCACTACATCATTCCTGCCCCTTTCTTTTCTCTTCAAAAAATGGAACGCATCTTTTACCCATTCGATTGACTGACTGTTTGTCTTCGTTATGGCATATTGTCACTGCCTTTACCGATACTATCCTGAATATTTCCTGTTCCAAAAAGACCTTTCCCCCCAAAAAATAGTTTCCCACCTTCCATTCCTTCCATTTCCTAGCGCTCCTGCTCCATTCCACGCCCACTTCCTCTTGGCGCTAACCATTTCTTTGTCGGGTAGACATTTGGTACCTCTGCAGCTTTCCCATGCCACTCTTCTTCAACTCGTCGAATCTCCACTTTCAGGTTTTCCCACGCATAAAGGATGTTCAGCTTATAAGCTTCTTTATATGTCGATTTGCGCCACCTAATAAACAGGATCAACCCATCCTCTGTTTCTTCATCAACCTCCTCAACTCCTTGTGATACATCAAAACCAACACCGAGCACCACCTACTCCAAGAAGGATTCAAACTTGACCAGAAGGTCTTCATGAAAAAGGGTGAGCATAACTCATTTCATCTCCTTTGGATCTTCTCCTAACTCCATTGCCCATGCGAAAATCATGGAAGCAATGTCCGCATTTTGTCGCCCCCTGTGTGTTGCCTCACGAAAATGCGACCCTAGTGTCTCAAGGACTGCCTTTACCACCCCGTCGCTTGGCACTAACAATAATTTTTTCAGCCTTTTTGCTGATGGTTGGCCAAAAAAAGCCTTCTGTTGTAGGCTGGTTGAAAAACCAATCATCGCTTCCATTGCTTGTTGTTATCATTCACTTTAAACCCAACACCCGATAGCAATATCTGGCTAAGGACTACAAACGTTTCTTAACTACTAGTGCAGTGCTGACATCACCATTAATACTACCGTATTCCACCTTCCTTGACTGTTAGTTCAATGTCATCCCCTGCACTGCCACCGCCCCCATATTGTCCTTGTCTTAAATGAAAGTGGGAATCTCCCTTATGCTTCCCCGTGCTCTTGTTAAACTGTGACATTTCACACACTTCCTATCCTATCCAGGGATAAATTCCCTGACTCCTTAATTGTCGCCAACTCATACTGTTAGAAGTCTGAGAGATGCACCAAATTTGTCCTACCATGACGTTCACCCTTCCAACTGCGACCAATTATTACATGTAGTGCTTGCCCACTAGTGGTTTCATAAACTAGCCGTTACGTCTTCCCCAAATTGGAGATTCTTGAGATCTTCAATAAATAACACCTCCTCCTCTATAAAAGATATTGCCCATTTAGACAAAGCATCCACTTCTTTGTTGCCCTCACACCTTATATGTGTTATGATAAAATTCTCAAAAGTTCTTAGTTCCCCTATGATTTCTCTTATGATATTTTGCAGATGCCATGCTCTTACCCCTGCATCCACAATTACTTCGATTATGATTAGAGAATCCCCTTCCAGCTGTAGCTTTTTCACTCCAAAACTTTTGGCTAGCTTAACTGTAAGTAATGCAACATTGGCCTCAGCCACATTATTCATTCTTGGTTTCAATTTCTTTGCAGCAAAGGCAGTAGTGTTGCCCTGATGATCCCTCACTATTGCCCCCACCCCTGATGGGCCAAGGTTACCACTAGTTGCACCATCAAAATTTACCTTGTACCAACCCTCTTCCGGTTTGTGCCAAAACACCTTTGAGTCTTCTAACCTTTTGGTTTGCTTCCTATTTTGACCAGTAGCTGCTCTTAGCTGAATCCCAGGCCAAGCTCTTTGCAATAGTGCATCCCCCAAAGAGAAGGGATTTTGCCAATTTTGTGATTGTGAAGCAGCATTACTAACCACCTCCTCTATACTATGGTCCATTCTACTAACTAGTCTTGACAAGGTTTCAAATTTATCCAAAATGATTCTACGGTTCCTCTCTTTCCATAGCTCCCAGATGATTAAAGAGGGCGTGCAGATCCAAACACTTGACAAAAGGGATTTCTTTGGCTTTCCAGGCCAACTCTCAAACAATTCCTTAAGAGTCCATGGTAGTGGACTCTGCCAATTTAGTTTCCTTCTCACATAACCCCAGCACATACCTACCACCTCACATTGAAGGAGTAGATGATCCACCATTTCCTCCTCCATTCCAAACATAACACACTTCGTGGGGCCTACAAACCCCAATTGTTTCCTCCGTTCCCCCATGAGAATTCGACCTCTGACAGCTAACCATGCAAAGGTGCTAGCTTTGGGTAGGTAGTCCTTATTCTAGCATAGATCCTTTGCCAAAAACATTTCTCTGTCCTCAACATCCAATAATTGATAGCCAAGCTTTACTGAATATTTACCAAAGGTTGAGCCACACCAAATGATTATCTTCAGCCCCTGAAAATTGAATCTTGCGGTCCTTAAAAAGATTTTGCATTGATAGAGTTTGCTGAGGGGTCAATTCCTCCATTGAAAAATCTTTCCATACCCACTCTTGCCCTAAAGGGCCCTCCTTTAGGGTTACATAATCCTTTACTTTAATCCCCCACCTTTGGGAAAAAATAATTTTAAGGTCAGTCAGGTCCTGTCTATCTCCCAAGTTTGGCAGTCCAATCCAAGAGTCCTCCCAAAAACAAGCTTGACAACCATCCCCAATCTGCCATGTGAGATGATTTATTACCACTAGCCTACAAGAGACAATGAAGTTCCATATTGCAAAACCTTTTGGTGGATTACAGACTGTGAGGATCCGATGCTCCTCGGTTGAATCCATATATTTTGCTTTTAAAACCTTTACCCAAAGTAAATCCGGATTAGCATACATACTCCAGACCAGCTTAGCTCCCAGAGCTTCATTCAGAAGTTTCCAATCTCTTAGACCAGCACCACCTTTATCTTTTTCTTTACAAACTTTTTCCCAAGCCAACATAGGGATCTTGTCCTCTGAGCTAGCCCCATTCCAGAATTTTTTTCTCATATGCTGCCCAATTGTATGAATTACTTTTTTGGGCACCTTCAAGCACATCATTGAGAAGATTGGAATAGAAGAAATCACATATTTAAGCATTAATATTCTCCCAACAGAGGTAATCCATTTACTCTTCTAGCCATCCATTCATTTGAGACAAGAGTCAATTAAATCCTTCCATAAATCAGCTCTGTTTGCACCTCCAAAAAGAGGGATACCCGAAAATTTACTTGGGAGCTTACCAGCCCTTATACCCAAGATCAGACATATATCCACTTGCCTTTGCTTAGGATTATTTAAGGAAAAAATTCAGACTTATTCCAATTGATGTGCTGGCCTGAGGCTTGTCCATAGTTGTCCAAAGTGCCCTTCATCACATGGGCTTCCTGCACAGTAGATTCCCCCATTAGAAATGTATCATCTGCAAACTGTAGATGAGAAATAGGGGCAATCCCATCCGCCACTTTTATCCCCTTCCATTTCCCTTCACCATATTTTTGTGCAATAAGCCTACCAAGCACCTTAGCAAGAATGATAAAAAGAAACAATGATATAGGATCTCCTTGCCTAATCCCTTTTTTGGACTCAAAAAAACTCAGTGGGCTACCATTTACTAGAACAGAAAAGTGAGGTGTCCTTATACACCCTTCCACCCATCGTAACCACTCAGAACTAAAACCAAAACGCTCCAACACTTGCAGCAAAAAGTCTCTGTCCACCTCATCATAAACTCTCTTTATATCCAGCTTGACCATCATCCTCTCCACTTTCGCCACTCTTATTGAATGAATTGTTTCATGGGCTATTATTACCCCTTCGAAAATAGATCTATTAGGTGAAAAACCACTCTGCTCCGTAGATATCACCGAAGCCAAGACTAATTTCAACCTGTTGGCCATTACTTTGGAAATGATCTTATACATCGTGTTGCATAGAGAAATGGGCTGAAAGTCCTCAAAAGAATTTACAGTCTCCCATTTTGGTATGAGTGCAATGAACATGTTTTTTAGGTCCTTTAAAATGAAACCTTCTCTTCTTGATTCCTCCACCAAACCCCACAAATCTGAAGCAAACACATCCCACATTTTTTGGAAAAAAACTACAGGAAAGCCATCGGGGCCAGGAGCTTTGTCACCCCCCAGAGCAAAGAGAGCTCGTTTTACCTCCTCTAGAGAAACACTTTCTATCAACAACTTATTTTGGTTTTCTGAGATGCACCTTAGAATCACCTCCAACACCTCCGGATTCTGAAAAGGCTGTTCTGATTGCTTAGTACAACCTTTAGAGAAAAATCTTACCGCCTCCTTGTTAATCTGACTAATATCTTTTAATAATTCACCCATGCTATCCTTAATTGAAAGAATTTTGTTATTAGATCTGCGCACTTTAACCGAATTATGGAAGAATTTTGGGTTCCGGTCACCCTCTTTCAGCCATGTTTCTCTGGATTTTTGTCCCCAGAACACTTCTTCCTAAGCTAAAGTTTTAGAGTAGGCTTTATTTAGCTCTTTTTCCTGTAAGTAGTCATCTTCTGTCATTCCAGACTCAATAATTTTAGAATGCAACAAGTTGAGGTCCCGCTCCAACCTTTCCTTCTCCACAAAAATATTTTTAAAAGACTTTTGATTCCATAATTTTAGTTGTTCTTTAATATATTGTAGCTTTTTGAAAAAAATAAAAGCTTTATTCCCCACCCATTTTGAGGCATTCGTCCACCAAGCTTGCACTAAACCTTTGAAGTTATCAGCCCTCAGCCACATTGTTTCAAATTTAAAGGGGCACCTATCTGGAGTTGCTTCATCTTGGAGTCTTAAAGAAATTGGGTAATGATCTGACCCCGTAATGGGAAGAATTTATGCTTCACATTGCCACCACTACTCAACCCATTCTCCCACTATGAAGAACCTATCCAACTTCTCTGCAATGTTTAAGAAACCCCCACGTCTGTTTGTTCAAGTGAAATCCCCTTTTTTAAAAGGTAATTCAATTAAGTCATTGTTTAAAACAAAATCACAGAAATCTTGTTGACTCCTTCTAGCCCAGCATAGGCCCCCAAATTTATCTGAAGGTCTCAAAATAGCATTAAAATCCCCTCCAAGAAGACAAAAACCCCCCATCATTTCCTTCAGAATGGCAGAAAGCTCTTGCCAGAGCATCCTCTTATGAGTGGAACTGTTAGGCCCATAAATATTAAGAATCCAAAAAATTATAGACAGTTGTTTCAAATCCACTTTACACCATTGCCAATGCCTTTCTTGTCTGATTATTTGAATATTGACAAGAGCTTCATTCCACAAACAACCTAAACCACCGGAAGCACCCAGTGCTCCAAACATGGAACACCGCCACCACCCAAAACCTTTTGAAAAAGCTTCCACCTCACTTTCCTTGATCTTTGTTTCTTGTAGTAAAACAATAGCTGGTCTCGTTTGATCAAAACATCTTTTGATCAAACGAATCTTGTTAGGGGCATTGCAGCCCCTGACATTCCATGAGAGAATCTTCATGATCGTCGTGAAAAGGCAGCCTTTTCCCGACCTCAGCTTGCTTTGTCCCGCCGCATTCCCTGCCATCTTGAGATGCATCCTATTTGTTTTAGGACCCCTTCTGCTCTTCTCACCAATCTTGGCCTTACTGTTTAAAGCTGCAGATTGGTTAATATTGCGCTTTTCCACAATTGCTAATCTATCCTACAGACCTAGAAAGTCCTCCACATCTTGATTTTCTTCAGCCTCTGAATTCGAGGAAGTGAAAACCAAATTTCCACCAGTATCACAAACCCCATCAAAGGCAGTTCCAAGGTTTCTTATAGGGGATATGGGTATATCCTTGAAGGTGGTTTCGGCCCCTGGGGATTCACAATTCATCATTTGAACTAAAGGAGTGGTAATACTCATGCTGTTAGTTCCCAGATGCATCTCTTGACACCAAAGCACACCAGGCTTTTCTGCTCGATTTTGAGGATCAGAGAGCTGAAGTTGAATGACCTTTCTTTGGCTAAGCCCATTATCCACACTCCGTAGTAATCTGGTGGCCTCCTTGGGGTGTGTCTTTCTCTGGTGACAAAAAATTCTCCACACCCCCCTTAAAGTCCCTTGTTACAACTTCCAGACCCCTCAACTGTCCTTCTTGTGGGCTTCCCACATCCATCACTATTTCAAGAGGGATGGCCTTGGAAAATTCACCTATATCAGCCCACACTTGACACCCTTGCAGCCCCTTTCCATAGCTATGACCAAAGATAAAATCTACTTCCTGACGATTTACTATCCATCCACCTTCTTCGCCAGCATTAAGTTCCTGAATGACACTTCGATCTTGAACCCCCCATTCAACCTCAGTTTTGGAGTTTTCCCTTTGTGATCCTTCTATTAAATTTATGATAGTCTCCGATAGACTGTTATGACAAGGGTGTTTTTCCTTACCCACCAGATCAAAATTTTCTTTGGAATTTGATTTCCCAATGCACCCTAGACATTCAAATGAAGCATCTTCAATTTCCAACTTCTGCAGCCATATCCCTTCCCTAGATTTGATTTCCAACCTTTCTGGTAGGGTGTGAATCCCTTGTCTGAGCACATAGATTCTAGGATAAATGCTCAGATCTGTGCTGTCAACCACCTCCTCCATTTTCACAAAAGTTTCGAACTGATTTCCAATCATGTTGAGGGTTTCCTGATCCCTATACTCATGAGGGAGATTTTTTAACCTAACCCAGACAGGGATGTCATCAACTATAGTTTCATTTGGATTGAAGTTGGGGGTCCAATCTTTAATATGGAAGCCCAACCCTTCCATAATAAAAGGTCCACTATTGAGGATCCATTCCTTATCCATCATGGTTTTACAGATGACTATATAGAAGCCATTCTCAAGTGTTTTTAGCTCGCACTCTAGGCCCCAATGTCTATCACACCAAGCTCTCAGTTTCGAGTAAGCCGTCCATCTCCCACCCCATTTCAAAAAGAATGCTTTAGCTTTTAAAAAACTAACAGAGTTTTTCCATTCTTTATTTTCCACAAGCATAGTATTCACAGTAGCGTGGGAAAATTTTGGGAATACCCGACTTGGGCTGGCTCGCTTAGCTTGTTGCTTCGGGCGCCAGAATTTTGACACAATGTTCTGGAAGTTAAAACGCTTCAGAGGACTCCCAGCCCTGAAATGGTCGCCCCGTTTGGACTGAGCTCCCGCTCGCGGGTTAAACTTTCCCACACCTCCACCCATTTTGTCCGGAGCCTGGCAAACCCTGTTTGAAACTACCCATTGTGGGCGGGTGTTCAACCTCCCATTCCGCTGGTTAAAAGGCCATCTTGCCTCTTGACCCGAGGCATACAAAAGATTGCCATGCCTATGGAATCCCTGCCTGTGCTGGTGCTCTTCCATTTTTTTTACCTCCATCATCTATTTTTGAATCACTATCAAAATATCAGTTATCCTCAAATTCTTTAATATGGTGTTTGATAGTGACCATTGCCAAATAGGCCATGTTTTCTTGTTTATTTACCTATTTAGGTTCATCAATCCATGTACAAATGTGATGGCTTGATAGGAGGGTATAATCTCAAGTGTTTCATATTAATACCATTTTAGATTGTCATACCCCTAGATCTACAATTAAATAAATTAGTGTTTGTTTCTATCTAGGGCTTTCCCAAGATCAATAGGTAGCTATATTTTGGGGTTTACAAATAAAGTGTGTGGAAATACATGGGATATTCCAAAGAATCAATCATGATTTGGATATTCTCAATGACACCCTTCAAAATGGTAATATATTGATCTACCATCTAAATGATAGTGATTATTGGTTAAAGGTTTCTTAAGGATGGAATTTCTGTGACTTCCACAATCATGATGTTGATAGTAACTCATAGATCTATAAGTGTGTTTGGAATTTAAAAAAAAATGGATATAATGATTACAAGGCTACTTAGGTCTCTAGATTTGGATGGAAGAAGTTGTCCATAAAGAAGATCAAATACTCATCAACATGGATAATGTTTACATGTTTCTTTTTCCCTCTTATTATTATACACAATGTTGAAGATGATTGGTTGATTCACTTTAAAAATTTCTTTTATGGATTGTAATAGTGGAATTTCAATATTTAGTTTTTTTATCACTTGTACAAGGTTGGTTTCATTTGACAAGAGAAAATATTTAGAAGGTTTTAGAGCTATGGTTTTAAGTATCTAAAAAGGTGAATGTTCTAAAGTGTGATGATTATCTCAATTTTCGAAGGAGTGTTCTAGAGCAACACCAAAATATTATTTTAGAGTAACTTTGGAGGAGCACTAAAGGATGCCTTTGGGAGGTTAATAGGGAAATCACAATTTAAAACATAAATATTGGAATGAGATGGGAGGGTATGTTATGTGACTTTACTAAATATTGTAAAACTCCAAGTTGGTTCTATTCTTTGATTTGAAAGAGTTTCCTTGTCGTTATTTATTATCTCTACTATGGTGGGTTGATGTGGTTTATGTAGATTTTTTCCTGACTAATGTTGCACACTAGCATAGTGAATGACATTAATTCCAACCATGTTTTCTTTTATGGTAGATATAGAAGATAAATCTATTTATTATTCTTCAAGTTAGTAACATGCCAAGTAGTAAGTTAAGGCTATACAACGTGTTTGGGTTGCTATTCATTTCAAGGAGGTGGAAATAAAGGCTACTAGTAATTCTTCATGCATTGAGGTCCCTGGTAAAATTGGTTGTATGGGGTATTCCACTAGGGTGTTGGGTTCAAAGGATACCATAGTTGTTGTGGTTGGTTAGGCCATTGAGGAGTCGAGCAAGATTGATTGGCCCACTTTGAGGGTCCCCATGAGTAAGATTCCCACTATTGTGGCATTTGCTATTGAGGCCAAGGAACTACCCATTAATTATTCCAATTTGATTATGGGTCTCATAAATAATTTGAAGTTTGACGGAAAGGAAAATTTCCCCTTGATTTTCTCCCATTTAATTAACTTATTCCTTGCCCATGTGAGCCCCTTTTTTAGAATTTTGATTACATGAAGCACCTTGCATTGGTTGGTAGGGTGATCCTTGTCATAAAATTTTTAGATATTGATTTTGTCCAATATTCATTTATGTAATAAGTACTTAATTTTGTACCTCAATAATAATGAATAATGTTTCATTATTTTTAGTTTTGGCTTGTATTCCATCAAGTGTAATATTTAAATGGGTGATGAGGCAAATTTTATTTATTTCTTCCCTCAACTATTTTATCTCATTAGTTCTTCTCACCAAACTAGATTTTTTGATTCCCCCTAAGTTTCTTGAATAGTTCCTACATAATTCAGAGATTTCTATGAGACTTAGCTTGGAAACATCTCCCTTCCCCATAAGGTCAAGGGATTTCCATTATTCCTCATCAATTCCTTTCAATTTTTTTTTTGACTATCTCTTTTCTTATATATCTCCACAGTCTTTCAAAACAAAGAAGAATATATCTAGGAAATCCTTCATACTTTTTTTTTTTTCTTGAGGTGAAAAGTGTTCCTCTTTTCTATCACAAACTCAGGAATATTTTTGATATTTTTCTAGAAACATAGTTTCCATTCCCATTCATAAGCTAATGGACCTAGTGTTTAATCTCATGAACAAACACATAATAGGGCCCTTTAATTTGTAGGGGAATAGTTTGAATTTTTTGTTGTTTGTCTTATAGTCACATGTTTGACATAGGACCTTAGTTTCAAAGAAGAATTGATCTAGGTCCTCTATAACCATACATCAAAAGGTATGTAGAATGGAAGGATAAATGTTCTTCATTGAGGTTTTTTCATCAAGGTCTAAGTTGATAGAGTAGGTGAATTCTCTTTCTACCCTTCTCTCCTCATGCTCATTGTTATCATCCATTTTTTGTGTTAGAATATTTTTTTGTTGGTTTCTTAATTTTTTGGGTTCTTTGTGAAGTCTCAATACAATATTGGTTGGCAGATTGTTGATGATAAATTTCTTTAACTAAGGCTTCTATCCCTAAATATTTGATGGTTAGTTCTTCATGTTGGGTAATTTTTGCAATAAATATTCTATGTGGGCCTCTTTTTTGACCATATAAAAGAAAGGACTAGTTTATTCTTCTAAAAGATATACTCATTTAATTTATCTAATCACAATCCTAATGAAACTTTGAAATTCATAATGGGGTGTGTTGTGATTAATTGTTCCTTAATAATGGCGCCAAAAAGGGACGAGGCATTGTTAAACCTCATACTTTAATAGATTATCATTTTTTCAACGTAGGTGGTGTTTGAATCTTATATGCAATAGGTAGGTAAATACCTTATCCTCATAAAATCTTTAATCCAAGTCAACGTAGACAACTAATTTTTTGAAAATAAATTTATGGATATAATACGAATTTAAATCATGAAGTAGAGATATGCTTATGCTAAAATGTGATTTAAGTTACCTATTTTCTCGTTGGGAGAATTTTTTTTAAATACAAAAATAGTATCACACATCTATTGACTACAAAATTAAATTTTTTTTTTTTCTAATCTATTGAAATAAATCTATATAAGTGAAATCAAATATAATTTTTTTTTTTAAAGAACTTTTCCAACATTTAAGATTATCTTAAAATTTTAAGAGAAAATTGACACAATACGCCTAATACATAACAATTGATTTATAGACATGTTTACATTATTTGTAATCTAACTCATGCATGAAAATATATAACAATAAAATTAAACAAAGATTTACTTATCTGATAATCTTCTCCTCTAAAAAACATAACTCTCCCAAAAATTCACAAAATATAACTATATTATATTCACAAATCCTTTATTTTTAAGTGTACATAAAAAAAGATCATTGACCACATTTTTCATCTCAATGAGTGCATCCCCCCCTTTTTGTAATAGATAATTGATATATTATTTTTCCTCAAGTTCTAAAATGATGCCTAACTTGCAACATCATGGAAATCATGCATGTTTTCTATTTTTTAAGTCTTTAATTTTTTTTTAAAAATATAATAATGAAAATAGTTCGTAGAGCATGTAGGAATCACGAAATAAGGATATTTTTTCTTAAAATTATTCTATTTGGATTTTACTTCTATAACCACAATGTGCTCTATATTTAAGGAAATGACACATTGTTGTTTAAATGTATGCAATTGGTCCAATGCCCTTATTGATGTTTGAATTGGAAGTATTTTGTATTTTTATACTTTAGATAAGTTTTATTGCTTCTAGCTATCTTGGTCTTATATTCTCTAAGTATTGTGGGTTTTGTGTCCAGACTCTTGTTTGTGACATTTTTTTGTCAAAGTTTTAGGTTTTACCAACTTGGCATACCATTCTATAAAACTCCAATCCTTCATTTTTTCTTATTGAGGTTTTTAACTTTTTCTTAATAACATATCTTTCCTCCAACCTTTGCTTCCTCTTTCTCTTGCCAAGTCATTAGACAAGTGTCCATCTAGACATAACTTCTATCCATCTCTTGCCTCTCCCTTATTCCTATTGGAGTGTACTACTTCCTACTAGGATGCTTCCTACTCAAACCCTAACTCCCAACTAGTGGTATGAGTATTATAGTATCCTTGTTTTTCAAATCTAAACCATCTCACCATTTTTAAGTATTAATTTCTACCTGCCCTTGCATGACTTGAAACACAATGGGTCAACTTTGACTTAGCGATCACTCTAGAAGGTATTTTCCCACCTAATAAAAATATTGTTCATTATTTTAGGCACATATTGTCATGTTTTTGTTGTTCTAAAAGGGGAAGATTCCCATGATTTTTTTAGTTTAGTGATTTCAACCATATCCCCTTGGTCATCGTGAACCTTAGCTATTGTTTTCATCAGGAACCCACTTTGACTATGGATCTTCATGTTATCAAAGGTTGTATGCATTCTTGGAAAGATTCAGTCTATTTTCCTTCATCAAAACCCTAGTAAATATTGCTTAGAGCGTGTTGTTCATAGTGTTAGACCTAAGGACAAAAACCTTTATATCTATAGAGAACCAGAGGACAAAAACCCTTTAGTCTAGAGTTTCGAGGATGAAAACCTTTGACCTAGTGAGATGATTTCATTTTGGAGTTTGAGTGAGGACTCCATGGTTTTAGATTTGATTTTCATTACATCAAGTACATTAGTAGACTACTCTAAGAAAATTATAGGGAATTTTAGTTGTATTTGTTGCTATTGTAGCCATTGAATTAGCTATTATTACAACTAATGTTGTTTGTTATTATTTCCATTTAACTAAATTCAATGTTCAAAATTTATTTTGACCCAAAGGTTCTATAAAGATTATTTATTTTCTAAAGTCTAGATTATAAATATGCTATAAGATTGCGACTAATTGATATTTTTAAAATTTGGGTTCCATATGTAAAGCTAAAGATAAATTGATAAGTTAAATATTTGGGTTTAAAAATGGATTTTTTATATTTTATTCATTTTTGGTTAAGTTTTTTAATAAATAAAAAATAATTTGGCTAGACAATTACATTGTATTAGATTAGAAGATTCTACCAGCCTTCATGGCATTTCAATGTTTTATGTTTCCTCATGACACAGAGGCCAAATACCTAAGATGCGAACATATAAAATCACAAAGTTTTAGGTTTTAACGTTGGAGGGTTTGGATATGGAAGTTATGGTTGAAGGAGGTAAGGGAAAAATGATAAATGAGAAAAAAGAGTTAGTTAAAAATAGAGTCTAGATCAATGCCAAAAAGAGAATGAATTAATCATGAAGCTAGTTAAAAATTTAAGTATAAGGTGAGCCCACAATATTGTGTCCCACTTTTTGGTCAAAATAGGACTTTAAAATCAACAATTTCATGAAATCTTCACTTTATGAAACCTATAATAACTAAACCATTAATAACCTCAAGATGATATGAACTAGCGATTTGTGAGGATTTATGTGTAGATTATATATATATAGATATATATTAAAAAATATAAATAAATTATGAATTTTTTTACGTAATTTTTAATATTATTTTTATAGTAAATAACATTTTTAAAAAGTGACGTGTTATGTTGTCGCACATAATTTTTTTATTAAAAGGATAAAATTATAATTTTTAAAATGTAGATAATTTGTAACATCAATATCTAATGCATGGAAATTTTTTCACAATTATTTGTTGTATATTTTTTAAAATTATTTTTTAAGATAGAGTAATTATAATTTAGACATAGGTGCATGTCGTCATGCATAAATTGTTTTGTATGTATTGAAATGAATTTATTTATTTTTAGCTGAAACAAGGACATCAATATCTAGTGCACACATATTTTTTAGAATTTTTTCTCTATTTTTCTATTTTTTCACGTGCGTGAAAAATATCTTGATGTTTGATGAAAAACCTACATTCACAAGAAATAAAAGATAAATATAATAATAAAATTAAAATGTTCAAATTATACTTTTTGGAAATTTTATAATAAGGGCTACATACTTAAAAAACATAATTTCTAAATGACTTTATTTGATCCCTTGAAAGGTAAAGAAAAAGTGGGTTTTTGTCAGCATTTTGATAGGTGCAAAGGAGACTCCATTGTGGGTATGATTTAAGACTAAAGGAGTTCTATCCAAGGGGGTATTATCTAACCCTCTTCAATTAAAACCTTTAAGATGGAACCCCTCAAGGCTTAAATCATTATTTTTTTAAAGAATATATGATTTTAGTAAAAAATCAGGATGTCCCAAGTTTGGGACCCATTATTGTGGGATTAAGTCTATAGGAAGTCTCCAAGGAAGATAAAACCCTAAAAAAAATACTAGAACAATAGTTTATACCATCTTAAGTTACTCAACCCTCATATTATAATAGAAAGAAGTTTAAACAATTCCCCTCACCACTCATGAAGAACCTATCGAGGAAGAAGAGGACAAACTAATGGATAAATATAATATTTAATCTAAAGCCATGAGTGCAGCCATATATTTCAAAAAATAGGTAGATATGATAAGGATAAGTCCCCTCTACAACAAATGATAAGGAAATATACAAAAAATAGAAAATAATGAGTTAAAAATAATCTAAATAAACTTTTTGCACCCACTTTTGATGGAAGTGACCAAACTCAAGCTTGGGTATGGTTGGAGAAAATATAAACTTACTTCACCCTCAACCCAATGAAGGAAAAATATGCAATCAAATTTTATTATTTGCATTTATAAGGTTATGCATATGAATAGGGGTATCATGGTTGTATCACATAGGGTCTTGATCAAATTTTTAATATTTTAGGATAACTGTCAAAGGGTACTCAATAGATTTATTACTAAATATGAAGAAAAATATTTTAGATAATTATGTAAGATGAAATGTTCAATAAACTATGATAAATTCCTATGTATTAGATTTCTAGAAGATTGTTGTTATGATGACAAGTATATTTCAAAAATAATAATTATATATCTTTTTGTTGAAGGAATCCTTGAACCTCTCAGAGGCATTGCTATATCTTTTGTACCATCTACATTGTAGGAAGCTATCAAAAGAATGATAAATCTAGAACCATCTCTTGTGAACAATAAATTTCATTATCATTCCAAGATAACCATATTTGGGTAGCATAAGGAAAATTTTCATGGAAAGGGATTCCATATGTTGCAAGTGTGAAGGTGTTGTCATTGATGTCAACTAGTTAATTGGTTGTCAACTGGTTGCTATTTTCATTGATGTCATGAATGTTGGTTATTGGTTGTATATGTCAAAGATATTGAGAAAATTATAATAAAGAAAGGTTGCATGTATTCAGTGTTTTCTCTAGGTTTTGCTCTAGGATTTTCTACTATGATAGTAAGGACTTGAGGTATTGTTCATGGTTGTTGGAAGCTGCTATATCCAAATTTTGGGTTTTTGGATTGTTGTATAGTGTGAGTTATGTTCACCAGTTGTGAACTATGCTTTTCTCTTTATCTGGTTGAGGTTCAGGAGAAATTTAGTTGCTCTAAATTTCTTCTTGTTCAAGTTTTATGGCTTGCGGTTCTTAGGATAAGTTGATGAGGTCATGTTCAAGTGAAATTTGTTATCTGGAAGATTGGATCGTGTTAAGGTTGTGTGTGCTTAACTGATTTATGTGTTTTACTTTGGTTTTGGCCGACCTTGTGTTAAACACTACTTATGAAGTTCATGGAAGCGTGTCGAGGCATGTCGAGACTTATTTAGGTCCTCATTAAGTGTGTGTTTGGGTCACCCTCATTCTAATTCCACTATAGAATTTTTTGGCACCGACCTAATTTGAATTAGTAATTGAAAATGGTGTGTGGCTGAGGCAGTGAGCTGAAGGTGTACTCTATCATTTAAGCATGTCTGCAAGTTTGTGAGAGAACTGTGGTGGAAATCTCCATTGCATTGCGATTTTTCTCTCTATGTAAGAAGTCTCTTCTATCTTCTTTGTAATTTTGAGGTAGTGAGCTCTCCAGGTGGTTAACCCTTGTTGGACAGTGAGTCCCGTTCTGGGCAATAAGTCATGTTTTCACAGTGAGCCCTTCTAGTAGTGAACCTTTGTATTCGGTTTTGATATTCTTTATATTTTGAGATAATCCTCATTGTGGTTTTTCCCTTATTGGGTTTTCCACATAAATATGGTGTTATTATGTGTATGGTTTTTCTTCTTTTAGTTTCTAGTTTTACACTTAATGATTAATCATATTAGCATAGTATAGGATTTGGGAATGATAATAGATCTAATCTTCGATGAAAGTTTTAAAGGATAAAATTATTACAACTTATTCACCCCCCCTCTCAGTTGACTTGTTCAATAATTGGTATTAGAGCTTGGTTCCTTGGAGAAGAGATTAACCACTTAAGGAAGGTTCAGGATGGTGAGCAAGACCACTATTGAGTGTCCTAGGTTTGATAGGACTAACTATGCATTCTAGAAGAAAAATATGGAAGGATATCTAGAATATTTTGGATATGATATTGAGAAAGCTTATAAGACTGCATACATTTCTCTTGAAAATGGTTCGAGTACAACCGATGAGATCAAGGTGCATGAAGTGAAAAATAAGGCAAATTTTATTCTGAAGAATAGTCTTCCACATTCTGAATTAATTAAATTCCAAAATTTGAAGACTACTAAAGAAGTTTGGGATACATTAGAAAAGATTCATGAAGGAGATGAAAATGTTAAAGATGAAAAGTTGCAGAACTTAGAGGCACAATTCAAGATCCTACATATGTTTGAAGATGAGAACATTAAATCCTATGTATAGAGAGTGGATGAGCTGGTAGTGGAATACATGGACTTGGTGCTATAGTGGATGAGCTAGGGATAGTTAAGAAGATTCTCAGAACCCTCCCTAATGCATATAGTGAAAATGTATTTTCTATTGAAGAATTTGTAGATTATAAAACTTATACTAAAGATCAGTTGTTGGGTATTCTAACATAATTTAAAATGAGAAATCTTAGCTTGAGAAATGGATCAAAAAAAAAAATTGCTTTTAGGGCTACAAGAGCTGAAGATCTAGATGAAGAGATCTTCAATGAAGGGGAATCTAACTTTGTGAGAAGAATGAGAAAAGGCTCTGGTAAGTATGAAGGTAAATTACCCTTTAAATGTTTTAGTTGTGGAGGAATTGGTCATTATGCTTCAAGGTGTCCAGAAAGAGCTAAGAAGAATAAACATAGAGTAGGCAAAGAAAAGAAAAGGAAGATGATTAAGAGAAAATATTATGTAAATGAAGATGCTAGTATTTCTGATGAAGAGTCTGATTATGGAGATTTTGATGATAATGAATTTTTGTTCTTGGCTATAAAAGATGAATCTCCTCCTGGTAATATTGAAAGATAGGTAAAGGAAAGTGCTCTGGAGAAAGTTGAAGATATTGTAATCTTTTCTCTTCATGCTAAATAGGAAAATAACTACTGGGTTGTTGATAGTGGATGTTCACATCACATGACCGGTGATAAGAGTAAGTTTTTTAAACTTGAAAAATATTATGGAGGCTTAGTTAAGTTTGGAGATGATACTGGTACTAAGATTTGTGGGATAGGTTCAGTCAGTTTTGATGGAAAGCATAATACTGATGATGTCTACTATGTTAAGGGTTTACGACATAATATTTTAAGTGTTGGATAGATGTGTAGTAAAGGATATAATCTTGTATTTGAGGATGAGAGATGTGAAATCAGGAAAGGATTTAGAATAGTGATTGCTGCTGGAAAGAAGTTTGAAGGAAATATTTATCAACTTAAGGGTGCTGATAGAAATTGCTTTATGTCTCAGATTAATGATAGTTGGTTATTGAATTGGAGGATGTGTCACATGAATTTTGATAATATGGCGAGAATCAGTACTATATAAGATGCGAGAGATTTATCGAGGATTACAAAGCCTATTAATGCTATTTGCAAGGATTGTCAGTTTGGAAAGCAAGATAGAAACTGCTTTAGGTTGAAGGAACAATCTACTACTATACTACTGGATTTGATTCATTCAAATCCTTATGGTCCTCCAAGAGTGATAAGTCTACAAGATGACATGTATTTTATGCTTCTGATTGATGATTACTCTAGATATACATGGGCTACTTTTCTTAGAGAGAAATTTGATGCATTAGATAGATTCAAGGCATTTAAGGCTATGGTTGAGAATGAAGAAAATTTGAGAATAAAATGTTTAAGTTCTGATAGAGGTGGTGAATTCACCTCCAATGAGTTTAACATGTTTTGTGAAGTTCATGGAATAAAAAGACAATTATCTTCTCTGAGAACTCCTCAGCAAAATGGAGTTGTTGAAAGAAAGAACAAAATGATTCAAGAAGCTACTAGATCAATGATAACTGAGGAAGGTCTACCAAAAGTTTACTTGAGATAAGCTATTCACACTATTGTTTATGTCTTCAATAAAGCTAAAGAAAAAGATAACAAAACAAAGACCCCCTATGAGCTATTGTGCAGAAGAATTCCTACTGTAAACTATTTCAAGGTATTTGGAAGAAAATGTTATATAAGAAGGGATGAAGAAAATTTAGGGAAGTTTGATGCTAGATGTGATGAGGGTATCTTTCTTGGATACTCTACTAGAAGAAAATTTTATAGATGTTTCAATAAAATACTGAGAAATATTGTAGAAAGCATAAATGTCAAGGTTGATGAAGCATTGAAGAATTCAATTAAAGCTGATGGATATGTATCTGATGAACCTGATTACAAAGAAGCATAAGAAGTTGTGGAAGAACAAGAAAAGAAGAATGAGGAAGAAGAATCTTTGGTGGTGTCCCCAAAGACACCTAAATATGTGCAAGAGAATCATCTAGAAAATCAAATCATTGGAGACAAGAGAAAAGGAGTATTGAAAAGAAGCAGAGTTGTTGCTGAAATAAATCTGTGTTTACTTTCTAAAGTTGAACCTAAGATAGTGAGTGAAGCATGTAAAGATGGGCATTGGATGAAAGCTATGGAAGAAGAACTTATGCAGATTGAGAAGAATCAAATCTGGGAATTGGTCCCTAGACTAGAAGATACAAACATAATTGGATCAAAATGGGTATTCAGAAAAAAGTTGAATGAGAATGGAGAAGTGGTCAGAAATAAGGCAAGGCTTGTGTGTAAGGTCTACACACAAGTAGAAGGTATAGATTTTTAGGAGACCTTTTCTATGGTGGAAAGGATGGAATCTATCCAAATATTTTTGGAATTTGTTGCACATAACATTTTAAAGTTTATCAAATGGATGTAAAGTCTACATTTTTGAATGGTGAGTTAGAAGAAGAGGTCTCCATGGAACAACCAAAAGGATTTTGGTTGTGAAATCAACTAGATATGGTTTGCAAATTAAAGAAAGATTTATATGGATTGAAGTAAGATCCTAGAGCTTGGTATGCAAAGTTGAACATGTATTTGATTCAACAAGGTTTTAATAAAGGTATGAAAGATAGTAATTTATATTTCAAGATTGAAAATGACAAGATCTTGATAGTGGTTGTATATATTGATGATATTATCTTTAGAGGAAATGAAACAATGTGCAAAATGTTTGCTAAAGATAGGAAAAACGAATTTGAGATGTCTATGTTTGCTAAGATGAATTTCTTTCTTGGGCTATAAATCAATCAAACAAAAAAAAGGGATTTTTATTTTACAGTCAAAGTATGTAAAAGAAATGTTGAAGAATTTTGGGATGGATGGTTCCAAATCGGTATGCACTCCTATGGTGATTGGCTGTGAATTGAGTAAATACGATGATTCACCTAAGGTTGATCATAGAAAATACAAATCTATGATTGGACTATTGTATTTAACTACTACTAGACCTTATATCATGCATGCAGTTTGGCTTGTGGCTAGATTTCAAGAAGACCCTAAAGAAACATAAGTTGCTGCTATTAAGAGGATATTCAGATATTTGAATGGCACTCCAGATTATGGCTTGTGGTATCTTAGGGATAATGATTTTACACTAAGTGCTTATACATATGCATATTGGGCAAGTTATGTTGATGACAAAAAAAGTACAAGTGGTGGTGCATTCTTTCTTGGTTGCATATTTGTGTCATGGTTGAGTAAAAATCAAGATTCAATTTCCTTATCCACTGTAGAGGCTGAGTATATTTCTACACCATCTTGTTTTGCACAAGTTTTTTGGATGAGAAATACATTGAAGGATATCAGAGTAAGGTATGATGACCCCATTTCTATCTTCTGTGATAATACAAGTGCAATTAAAATTTCAAAGAATCCAGTGATGCAATTAAGGACAAAACTTATATCAATAAGGTATCACTTTTTGAGAGAAAAGGTTGTGGAGAATGAAGTAAAGCTTGATTATGTACCTACAAAGGATCAAGTTGCTGACATATTTACTAGGGCTCTTCTTAAAGATACTTTTGAGTATCTTTGGGAGAAGTTAGGGGTTATTTCCCCTCCTTTGTTGAACTAGATGCATATGGAGGTGCATCAGTTCGGTGGGTCTATGGATCTAACTTTCTTTTGGACTATTGTTTGGTACTACCTCTTAGGGGGAGCAAGTAGTATCTTGTTTTGTCATTATGCAGTTGTTTGGGTGTAATCCTAAGGGAGAGTGTTCAGTATTGGTAATGTTCTTAATGTCAAAGGGGAAAATAATGTTAACTTTATTTTGCCTTTGCCATTGATGTCAAAGGGGGAGAAAGTATCATGTGAAAAAGTAAGGGGGAGAAAGCATTTCAGAGAGATTGATGGTTCAAAGATGTTGTGTTGTCTTTGATGGTTTTTCACATCATGTGTTTCCATCAATGACAAAGGGGGAGATTGTTGCAAGTATGAAGGTGTTGTCATTGATGTGAACTAGTTAACTAATTATCAACTGGTTGTTGTTGTCATTGATGTCATGAATGTTGGTTATTGGCTATATATGTTGAGGATATTGAGAAAATTGTAATAAATAAAGGTTGTAGGTATTCAATGTTTGCACCACAATTTTTTGCTATGCTAGTAAGGATCTGAGGTATTATTCATGGTTGTTGGAAGCTGCTATGTCTAGATTTTAGGTTTCTAGATCATTGTACAGTGTGAGTTATGTTCACCAGTTGTGAACTGTTCTTTTCTATGTATTTGGCTGAGGTCCGAGAGAAATGTAGTTGCTGCATATTTCTTCTTGTTTGGGTTTTATGGCTTGCGATTCTCAGGATAAGTTGATGAGGTCTTGTTTAAACAATTTTTTTTATCTAGAAGATTGGATCGTGTTAAGGTTGCATGTGCTTATCTGATTTATGTGTTTTACATTGGTTTTTGTCGACCTTGTGTTAAACACTATTTATGGAGTTCATGGAAGCATATTGAGGCATGTTGAAACTTATTTAGGTCCTCATTAACTGTGTGTTTGGGTCTCCCTCATTCTAATTTCACCGTAGAATGTTTTGGCACCAAACTAATTTGAATTAATAATTGCAAATGGTGTGTGGCTGACTTTGGATGAGTTTCAAATTTGAAGATGGTATAAATAAAGGTTGAGATGTTTGTGAAAGATGAATGCAAGAAATATAGATGCAAGATAGATTCAAAATAGTGTGTGTGTGTGTGATGTGAGTTTGAGCAAATCAGTGTGAAATCTAATTGCTGAGTTTCTGGAGGTAGTGAGCTGAAGGTGTACTCTATCATTCAAGCATGCCTGTAAGTGTGTGAGAGAACTATGGTGGAAATATCCATTGCATTGAGATTTTTTTTCTCTCTGTAACAAATCTCTTCTATCTTCTTTGTAATTCTATGGTAGTGAGCCCTCTAGGTTGTTAACCCTTGTTGGAAAGTGAGTCCTGTTCCAGATAGTAAGTCATGTTTTAGAAGTGAGCCTTTTCGACAATGATCCTTTGTATTCGTTTTTGATATTCTCTATATTGTGAGATAATCATCACCATGGTTTTTCCATTATTGGGTTTTCCACATAAATTTTGTGTTATTATGTGTATGATTTTTCTTCTTTCAATTTCCGCTTTTACACTTAATGATTAATCATATTAGTAGAGTAAAGGATTTGTGAATGATAATATATCTAATCTCTAGTAAAAGTTTTAAAGGATAAAATTGTTACAACTAATTCACCCCCCTCTTAATTGTCTTGTTTAACACCATACACATTACCAAAATACTATCCCTCTAATTACCCCAAAGCAACTAGAGGATGGAACTAAAAATGAGTGGAAGAGAAAGAATTTTTTTTGCCAAGAACCTTGGACCTAAAGTCATAGGTGCCTTGTCAAGGGTAAAGAGTGCTACATTAAGGTAGTACTAGACAAGGAATTCACTTCATATGAGCTTGAGGAATTTATGGATTCATAAAACCATGAACCTAAGGGAGAAGGAAAAACAAAGGAACAAAGGCACACTTGCAACTATTTTAGGAGCACCCAAATGCCACCCATTTAGAGTCCTTGAAGTGTTGGATAGAAAATGGATTATAGCACTTATAAATAGTGATGCAACCCATAATTTCATTGATGAAGGGTTTGGTGGTTAAAAGAGGGATGAAGGTGGAATATTTTGATGATTTCAATATAATTGTTGTGGATGGATTCACTCTTCCTTGTAACAAATTAATTCAACGAACCTATATATCCCTAGGAGATAATAAGGTGTATTGATCATTTTTATGTTGTTTTATTTAGAGAAACATATATGATACTAGGTGTACAATAGCTACATTCATTAGGTGAATTTACTTAGAATTATCAACTTATAAAACTTAATTTTAAATAAAATGTGAAAGATACATTATTATCAAGGGGATATCTAATGACACCCCTAGAATGGTCATAAAAAATAATTGAATAGATTTCCCTAGAGGTCAAGTGGCTCAGGTAGCCAGTTTTTGGGTCATGACCACAAATCATTCTACAAGTAAGAGATCCCCTCATCATGATATTCAATTTTTTTGAACCAACATGTATGGTACTCAAGGAATTACCACCATGAATGCTCCTAGATAGAAGATTCTAACATATCATAGAATTTGAAATAGGTGAAAAATAAATGGTAACCACTCCATATAGCCACCTAAGGGTGTATATAGAAGAAATTGAATAGGATATAAAGGAGCTCCTAGAAATAGGCTACATAAGACCTAGTTCTAGTCCCTTTGCATCCCTTGTGGTTCTTATGAAAAAGAAGTATGGGACCATGTGGACATGTATTAATTATGGAGAATTGAATAAGAAGACTATAAAAATACATACCATATACCAAGTATAGATGAGCTAATATAAAAACTACACATAACCATATTATTCTACAAGATTGATCTAAGATTCAACTACCATCAAATTCTAGTAAGAGATGAAAATATACATAAAAAATATTCAAATGTCACTTTGGATATTTTAATTTTTTCTCATTCCCTTTGGTTTAATAAACAAGCTAGCTACATTCCAATGAAGTATGAGTTAAGTATTTAGTAGGTATTTCAGAATATTTTTATTACTCTTCTTTGATGAAATTCTAATTTAGAGTAAAACTCATGAAGAGAATTTGAAATTCTTGGATATGGTGTTAGGTATTTTAGAAAAATAGTCCTTTTATGCAAAAGAGTAAAAATGTGAGTTTGGGATCATATAAATTCTATATTTAGGGCATATAATAAATTCCAAGGGCATGCAAGTGGATCCTCAAAAGATCCAATGAATTTTATATTGGCCACTACGTACTACATTAAAAAAAATTGTAGGTTGTTTTGGGTTGTGCAACTAATATATGAGATTTGTTAAGGAATTTTCTCAACTTTCTACACCCTTTACATATTTGACAAAGAAAGGAGCCTTCTATCTACTAAAAAACTTAAACATGTAATGAGCTCATGCTTGGTACTTTCTATTCCTTATTTTTTCTTGCATTTGTGATAGAATGCAATGCCTCAGGAGAAGGAATAGGGTTTGTTCTAACTCAAAAGATACCCTATAGCCTTTGAAAGTAGAAAAAAAAAGAATTAGAATATATCTAATCCATTTATGATAAATAAATGTTGGCTATTATGCATGTGTTGGAGAAGTTCATATAGTATTTGGTTTGTGGGAAATTCATTGTAAAAAATGATCATAACAAACTAAAATTATTTAAAAACCAATGAGAATTAAATGGCCGCCAAAAAAAGTGGGTAAGTAAAATACAAGCCTATGATTTTGACATTGATTACATGAAGAGGAAGAAAAATATTATTGATAATGCTCTCTCTTGAAATCTAACTCCATACTCCATTTCCATAATTTGAGCTAATTGGAAAGGTTATATATTAGTTGAATATGCTACAAACACATTTTCTATTAACATCCTTTATGAAGTCGTAAAAGATGAGAGATACATTGTGGGAGATTAAATAATTTTCCTCTAACATACTTGATAAAGTAGTTATAGATGATAGGATCACAATGGTAGATGAATTCATTCTATATAAGAACTAGAAGTCTTCTTAGCTTGAGTCTAAGATGAAGGAAAATATATTGACAATAGTTCATGAAATTACACTAATAGGGAATACTAGATACTTTAAGACATAGGAAGATATGGAAAAGGTTTTTGAGGAAGGCCCTCAAAGAAAACATTCTTAGGAATATCAGGGAATTCACCACAAAATAAAGATTTTTTTTGGTTTATTTTATTTAATCCTTTCCCATTCCAAATTAGAAGTGGGATAGTGTGTTGATGGATTTCATCACAAGAATCCCAAGAGTGTATGGTAAGAATTTCATATATTCTATTTTAGACTGATTAACTAAATATGCACATTTATTTTCCTTCTAATTAAACTTTAAGGCTCCTCAAATAGTATCTGTTCATTTTTAAAGTGTTCAAGTTGCATGTGTTACCCAAGTACACAGTGATAGGGTATATTTTTGTGCACATTTTGGTAGGAATTGAATTATTTGGAAATCACAAAGCTCACTCCTAGCACAATTTATCACCCCAAAATAGATGGTTAAACAAAAATCATAAATAAATTGATCAAGGGGTACTTGAGACATTATGTTTCAAACTAATAGTCAACCTGGGTCAAGTGGTTGTATTCTCAGGGGAGTAATACTACAATTTACATCTTATCATATGTCCATTGGTATGCCCCCTTTCAAAGCCTTGTATGGTTTGATACACTAAAATTTATTGACCTAATAGTCATAAATAGTAGGGTATTGGTAACTAAGGATTTGATGAAAATCTAAGAGATCTTGAGGTCACCCAAATATCATCTACAACAAGTTCAACAATGAAATAAGTTTATGTAGATTAGCACTAGATGAAGAGGTGTTTTGAGGTTAAGGACATAGTCTACTTGATATTTCAACCTTATTTATAGTCTTCCCTAAAGAGAAGTGGAGTCAAAAAGTTCAGACCAAGCATTTATGGGCCTATAAGGTTGTGAGGAGGATAGGTAAAATGGTGTATGCATTAAAATTTGTAGAGAATAGAACAATCTATAATATTTTTTTATGTATTTTATGAAAAGAGCTCTTGGTTAGCATAATATTCCTTCAACATATTTACCACCTTTGGATGATGAGGGGAATTTAATGTTGATACTTGAAGAAGTGATATATACCAAGATAAAAAACCTAAGAGGGAGAATCATCATAGACTATTTGATTAATTGGTAACATCTTCATAGAAGTATCCATACAATAATAAATGTATCTTTCCATAGAAACTTGTTAGCAATAAAGACCTTATGAAATTAGGATAACAACTAAATTATATACATTAACATTAATCAAAATAACTCATAATATTTTATATAATCAATTATTTTTGGCATGAAACAAATTATTTTTGGATAGGGAATTAGGGTACTTGATCCTAGGATTGGTTGCCTCATCAATCACCTCCCATCACATTGATAAATAACCTACAAAAAGGTACACCAATAAATATTACTCAACTTAGTTTTATCAAAGCCATGGGAGACCCTGCTTAAAATTAATTTTAATTGAATCATTATTAGATAAGAATTCAAAACATATTGATCCTCCCAAAGAGTTACAACAAGTTAAAATCATGAACATATTAAATTAGATTGATTCCTAGGAATGTGCCACCCAAATTTATATTGTATATCTACTTATACTTACATAAGAATGAAATGGAGAAACTTGTTAGGATATATATTAATTATCAAAAGTTCCATTTGATCACCCTGAGGCATAAGGTCCTATAATAAATATTATTGATCTTATAAACTTCATGGAGTAGAACATTTCTTGAAGCTTACTTTTTCAAGGTTGTACCACATATGAGTCCATGAAGAGGACATAATTGAAACTATTTTCAGAATGCATATGCATTATGCATTCTTGGTTATGTCATTTATCCTAATCAAAGATCCATCTACTTCCCAAAGCTAGATGAATATTCTTTTGAAAATACCTACAATGCTCTATCCTATTATTTTTTGATGACATAATTCTATACAACATTGGTTGGAATAGTCATTTATATCACTTGGACAATGTTACAAATACTGGAACATAATAAAATATATGTTTAAGATGATAAAGTGCACATATGACCAATAAGCAGTGGAATGTGTTGGGTACATTATTTTGAAGGATGAAATTAAGTGTAAACCCACAAAAGATTCAAGAACTTGTTAATTAAATAGAAACTCATAGCTGCAAGGGCCATTAGATATTTTAGGAATATTAAGATATTTTATAAGATTTATCTTCTATTTGTTAGGACTTGGGTGATATTCACCTTCAAGTATTGAACATAAAAAGGCCATCAAAACTTCTCCTACTCCTTTAGAGAAATAAACTGATTCTTCAACTTCTACAACTCCTATTTTAGATATAGAAGCTTCTCATTCTACATCTTCAAGTCAACATCTAGAGGTTGATGGCTCTTCACTTTTAGAACATGAGAACTATATAGTTGTTCATGCTTAGACTTGTGTAGACACTATGTAATGGGATTCTTAATCTCTTATTGATCATTTGGATGATTGCTTATAGGACATACATTATTTATTTGTTGAATCCCACATACAATATGTTGATGATAGTATTGGGGATATTCATCTCCTCTGTGAAAATATTTCATAGGATGATGCATCACATTACTCAAATATTTTGAGAGTACATTTTTATCCCCGTGTTCTTTCTCCATATCTATATGCTTCCACAATAGTAGATTTTGTAAATAACCATGGGTTAATAGTTTCAAATTAGTCACCATTCATGTTGACACCTTCTAGAGTAACACTTGATTCTGTATATTCGTGTTTGGCATTTTTGGATACATTTGGAGGATTCATTATCATATCTGGTCCATTATCCATATTAATTTTCACATTGTTCTACATTGTTACCTTCTTCAATTAATATTGGGACTCCTAATGTTGTGACATTTGAGTAGATTCCAAATAATTATATCTTTTTTCCTTTATATTCCTTTCAAGAATGGGAAGATATCATGCATGTATCATTGAATTTATTTCTTCTTAAGGGGAGGAAATGTGTTTGATGATATTGGATCATATTCATCATTCAGTGTTGATAATCTACCATTAGTGTGTAGATTGTACATTTAGGGGTGGTCACTTGACCACCTTCATTCTCTCTTATGGGGGGACCTTTTCCTGATATGAGGTTTTGTCCTCATCATTTAGATATATTTTTCCTTGTATTTTCTCTCTTTTAGAGAGGAGTTTTGTCCCATTAGGTTTTCTTATTTTCTTCATTTGTGAGAGATTCATTTGTACATGGGTACCTCATAAGGCCTTGTAGCCCAAACCCATATTTACATGTCTACATTTTTTCTCATTAAGTTGCACTTAAGGGGGGTGCTAGTGTGAATAGGGTTATTACCTAGCTAGTTCCACCATTGGGTCCTCATATCATAATATTAATAAACTTCATAATATTATGTTGTGTTATGTACCACCTTGGTCTATATAACCAAGGGTCTCTCATATATTGTACATGCTACATTCTATTTACATTCTTTGATAGGAATGCAATTTATTCTTGGGTGAGTATCTTGTTTTTTCTATTAGGCCTCTATCTTGGGTGGATATCTCCACAGGTACCACAAATAATCAAAATTAGTGTTATGTTTATGTGAAATACTAAAATCAGTTAAAAGTTGTAGTGTAGAAAAATGTATCCCTTTAAATTTTCACCCTTTTTTGGGCCCTCCCTATTAAAATTTGGTTATGCTTTAATTAGTCTTATTTTACATCCACAAGCCTAATTAAATGCATTTCTTTGAGGATAATCCCAAAATTTAACAAAAGAAAAATCATAGTTTAATGTTTGTGGTTATGTGTTCCAGATCTAGGGATTTGGGACTTATATGCCCCTTTGGGCGTATAGGTCCCACCTAGGTCTTGGGGCCTGATTTTAAATGTTACATTGAACAAGGCACTTCTTGAAATGTGTGTCCCAGGTTTAAGCCATTGGGACTCATACACCCAACCTGACATATGAGTCTTGCTTTAAATTGGACCTATTTTAATTCAAATTCTTGGCGAGATTCTATTATCCTAGATCTAATGTCAGCTTGTAGTGTTGTAATTTTGGGAAATTAGGCATAAACAAGTATAAATACAAGGTCATTTCATTAGGTTTCTCCTAACAAGCTAGCAATTTCATCCAAACATTCCTAATGAAAGTTTATGAGATCAAGAGCATTCAAGAGTAAATCATCAAGCATTTGGAGCAACATTCAAGATTCAAGCATAATGTCAAAGTATTCATGCATCATGTGTGTTTGTGAGCTAACATTTGTGATGTAGGTTTCATGATTCAAGCAAGCATTCAATCAAGAGTCAAGATCCACATCCATTGAAGCCATTTCCCACAAGTTTGCAGCCATCATTTCAAGGATTTGGTGAGTTGCAACATTGCATTTGTTCATTCATCATCCCTTCATGCTATTTCATTTCGTTTCAAGGTTTAATTACCAAAATAGGGTTTGACTCAGGCAAAACCATATTGCCTAACAATTTTTTCTCTCTCTCTTGATGTATGATTGTAGATCTAGGCGAATTGAAGCTTGAAGATCCTTTGAAGACAAAGTTGAAAAAGTTGTTAGAGTTGTCAAGAAGTTGTCATCTTCATGGAAACTCACTTACAGACCAAAATTCAAACTTTCAAGATTGAAGAATCAGATAAGATGAAAGCTACAAAAGATCACTAGAGGCTACTGAAATATTAGTCAAACCCTAGTAACGGGACTAAATTGATCCTCTAGGCATATGAGTCCCTCTGTAGCCCTTTTTCTAGTTTTCTGTAGATCCTGAATAGTTACCAGAAGATTCTAGGTCCTATCTAGATTCCTGTAGCAGGACTAAATCACCTAGCTTGGCATATCAGTCCCAGTGCACTTCAAAAAGTAGAATTTTAGGGTTACAAACCTTGATTTGACTCCATAATTCTTCTAGGTACCCTTATGTTTCATTCTCTTTTCTCAATACTATTTCATACTCTTAAGTTTCTAGTTTTTTGTGCATAGGTGTTTGTATTTATCCTTTGAAGCTTCATTTAATGATGAACCCCCATCTAATCACACAAGGAAACCCCTAGTCCTTTCCCTCAATTGAGTCACTTGGTTGAGGGATCTTGGTTTCCTAATGAACTAAAGTGCGAAATAGGTCCCAAAGTTCCATCTCCTAAAAGGTGGACACCTCATTTCCCTTGTGTTCAAAAGTAATATTGTGTTTATGTGAGCTGCTACAAGCAAGGAGTTGATAGTGGTGGTTATACTAGAAACATGTATGTGTATTGATAGTCTTAAATTTTAAACTATTGATTCATAGTGTGTGGCATGAGTAGAGTATATAGGGTGAATATCCATGTGGATACTTCACAATTGGTGATTTATGTGGTATATTGACATCATGTTATGGTTTGATTATAGTTACATGACTCTTGGTATTCCTCTATTGGATAGATAGGTGGTTGGTATTCTAATGTGAATATTTATATGTAGAACTTCATGTGAACATGTTGGAGTTGGAGAAGGTTAGAGTAAGTATAGGTTGTATTGTGCATAATTGGTGTGTAATTAGAGTGATTGCAAAATAAGTATGTTGTATATTGATACTTTGTTAAATTTTGAAGACCTTGTTATATTGAATCCTTGTTGATTTTATATAATATAATTATGAACGTCTTTTGGTGGTGGGTTTTCTCCTAAAAGGGTTTCTCCCACATAAATCTTTGTGTCTTATGTAATCTTGTGGATGCACATTGTTCCATTTACTTTTGTAAATGTTGTTAGATAGATTTTGTAAGTATTGTTGAGTGTTAATTGAGTACATAATTTTAAGTTGTCTTCATCTCGATCTATTGGTTGTCTAAAATAATGATTAAAATCCCCAACACTATTATGCAACATATTTAGCCCCTCTCATAACTCTTTTGAAGAAGAATTATTTACTATGGTCTAATGTGTTTGTTTGGGCCTTTGCAACAATAAAGGTGGTCGTGAATAATACTTAATGTTGGCTACAACTAACTTTAGTAAGGATTTTATCCTAGAATGCAATGTCTCTAGACAAGGCCTTGAGTTGTATTGGAAAACATTTGGGTGTCCCATTAACTTTGTAAACAATATTTTTCTTTAGTCTAAATTTTAGCAAAACAACTTGTGAAAAAGAAATAATGGCTATCCTTATGTAATCAAGAAAGAGAAATGGAAGTAGTACTTGCTTGGTCATAATATTTCAAGGTTAAAATAAATCTTATTAATTTAAAATAGTCTTGAAGCAATGTTTTAATTTTGAAGAACAACAATATGCAAGGGCATGAAGTTGAAATTATAAATAAAAAGGGAAAAGAAGACATTGTTATGGATGCATTCTCATAACATGATGAATCACCTAATATCCATGCATTTACATATCTTTAGCCCATTTAGATCTATCAATTTCAAATATAATGATAAGCTAAGCCATCCACTCAATGAATCATTCAACAAGTACTTACTAGTTAGGGTATCTCTACTCTTCATTGTGGAAGTAGATAACCTAAGGTAATAAAGTTACGTTTCTAAATTTTTAATTCTTCATTAATGTAGTTAAGGAACATATGTTGTAGAACAAGGTAGCAGACATGGAAAATAAAAACAACTAGACAAGCAAAATATTCTTAGTATCAACACATAAATAGTAATGGTATGAGTGTAGTTGTTGGGATTGTACAATCTAGACTTGTAGTCAATTGAGCCTAGGCTAACACGAGGTTTCTTAGGTAGCTTTTATTTTATTCCAATTCTATTGGTGGTATTTAAAAAATATTTAATATACAAATTTATACTTTCTTCCTATATAAAATAGGGAATACCATAATATAAGTATAAAGGAAATCAACGATCAAGAGCTAGGAACAAATGAGTTTGCAGAAGAGGGAAACATAGTATTTCAAAAATATATTTATATTATTTTTAATTTTTAAATGATATTTATGGAAGGAATTCACGCATTATCATTTTGACTAAGGTTTATTTGTAGGAATGATGTCTAGTGGATTTTTTACTAAGATAGGTTTAAATTTCTACAAGTGTGGTGAGCTTTAATTTGTGTATATATGGTTTATTTATTTTCCTATTCATGTATGTTTGAAATCAGATAATTCTCTCATTATTTGTGAGATAGATTTTAAATGTGAATGTGGCATGTAATAAATGGCCATGCATTCAACAATTTGATTTATTAGATTATTTTATAACATTTCATTTGGGTAACTATAGCGATGTCTCCCATGGCTCTCCTTTCTCCTCTGTGCAATCTCTCCTCTCTAGACATGATTGGTTTTCTCCCCTCTTGCGCATGCCTCTCTTTATCTCTCTCACACTACTGCTTATTCTCCACATATTATAAATGACACCTCATCTAGGCTAATTTTGAGGGGTTTATAGGGCTCTTCCTTGCTTCCGGCCTCTTATTTATCTACTTGGGCACTTCTTGCACAAAGCTCATCACCTAATACACCTCCCCTCATGTCTAGTGATTTTTTTAGTGGCTAATATTCACCAATTGGCTAATACTTGAAATTTGGGAATCCAAAATTGGCTAATAGTTCAAGCTATAATGTGACTTGAATCACCACATTTTTACAAAGTTTTATTATAGTCATTTAAATTTCCAAAGAATTTATTTTATTAAAATAATTAACTCAAAAGTTTTCCACAATATTCGATACATGATTAGATTAGATTCGCCTAAATTTTATAAATTGTAGTAGAAATTTATATTAATTCACCAATAGTATGTTGTAGTTATTAATTTTTGTAGGTCCATATTTCTACTCTTTAGTTTCCACCATTAATTTAAAATATAATCTAATGGCCCTTATTGTATTCCATGAGGTAAAATGTACCCACAATCTGTAATGCTCATGGGGCCCACAATTTTGGGTTTGATGAGCATTATATATTGTGGGTGCATTTACCTTACATAGTACAATGAGGGTCATTAGATCAATGATCAAAAATAAATTTTAGGCCCCATGAAAATTACAAATCATGGGTAAATTTTACCTTGTAGAATACAATAAGGGTCATTATATTATATTTTAAAATACTAGTGGTAAGTAAATATTATATTCCACCCCTTAAACCTATCGCTAATTTCCAGCCTTGGGCCCCTAATTTTCCATGATAATTATTTTTAGATTGGATGGATTCGCCATCATAATTAATGTATTTTCCTATTATTTTTTCAAGATTCGGAAAAAATTTCTACAAAATTTTAGTGATATAAAAAAGTCACCAATAAAAGTAATAATTTTTCCAAAAAAAAGGAAAGATTTGCTAATAGAAATCAATATAATTTTTTTTGGTGTGCCCTAACCTCTCGGACAAACCTTCTCCATTGGTGGTTTGTGGGGTGGAAGCCGTTGAGAATGAATACTTTTATCAAAGGTTTGTTTGGTTTTCCCCTTTTCCAATCTTTGGCCCTCTCTCCTTGACCTGAATAATAGTGTTTTGGAGCATTGGAGGACATTGGTTTTGGGTAAGATCAAACTCTTCCCTTGTGGTAAGGATTTTTTGTTGCTGCATTCACTTTTGTTGAGGATCGTAGAGTGGTTTTGGGTCATATTTGGGCTTGGGGAGTTCACTCTCTTATGATCAAACTTTGGGCCTATTCCTTCAACCCTCTTATGAAACCACTTAATGTGTGTTCACTATGGGTTAGACTCCAAAATACCCCCTTTAGTTTTGGGAGGAGAATGAATTTGAAGCTATTGGAAACTCAATTGGTCACTTTTTGAAAATTGATGATGGCACTTCTTTTATGGACCATTCTACCTATGCTCAATTTTTGGTGGATATCAAATTCTCTTTGCCTCTCCATGAAGAGGTGGTTTTATTGGTCAGGGATTGAACGTAGTCACAACTGATTAACTATGAGGGTGTCACCTTTAGGTGTTGTTGTTATTTTTCTACTAGTCACCTGGATTTGGCTTGCTCTTTTTAGTGTCAAAATGGTGTAGCAACTTGGTTGAAGGATGAAAATGATGATCTCCTGACTGTTCTTGTTTTTGACTCACTTGTGGTGGCTTCTCCCAGAGTTTTGTGGATCCTTCTACTCCTGGATTGGGTTTGGGTTTCCTTGCTATCCTTGGTGGTGCTCTTGAGTGCACTCCTTCAGATACTTCTTCTTTCCCTAGGTTTCTATTGGGGTTAGTGACTATTGCTCTCTTAGCTATTCTCATGTTCCCCTCTCGGGTGTTCTTAGTATCCCTATGGGGGAGCCCCCTATTCTCCCTTGTAGTGGGTGTCCAGACGATAGCATGACTTGGACCAGCATTCGTAGAAGGCATAAAGGTCCCTCCCTCTACCTCTTCCAATTACCATTCTCATGACTTAGTGGTTAAGTCTATTTGTATAGGGTTGCATCCCCAGCCTCTTGTTTCTTTTTACTTCCTAGCTTCGGTCAAAATAGATTTGTTGTCCTTTGTTTGTTTTCTTGTTGTCTCATCTCTGGTGATATTTGTTCCATTTTCCTTGATGGTTGTCTTATAATAAGTATGGTCCCTTCCCATTTCTATCTTAATCAAAAAATTTCCTTTGGGTAGTTAATTTTATTTCAATGAATAAGTTTAAATTATTGTAGTATAGCTTTAAGGTTTAATTAAAATATTTTCTATTGTAATAATTATTTATTCAATTACTTTCTTATTCTTCAAATTGATCAATCTTTAATAAAGGATCATAGTCCACATATAATGCAAAAAATCTTGTAAATTATATGCTCCTAGATTGGTACACAATAAAGTATACCCATTGCCTTCTAGCTTACTTCAACCCTTGCTTATTCATTTTCAATATTAGGTTACAATGAATTTCATTAGAAGATTTACACTCTTCAATGGAAAATATGTTATCATTGTGGTGGTAGACCAAGTCATTGTACACAAATTTATTAGCCACTCCACCTCTAGGGTGGGTCAAGCTATAAATATATTTCTTTGATATTTCCACAGAATCCATGGATTTTCAAAGATTATTGTGTCCAATGAAAGGAAATTTACTTGCTATGATTTTTCTATATCATCCATAGATAGATAGTTGAATTGGGGCAATGGACATATTTTTAGAGGAGTGCCTTTGATGTTTTGTAAAAAATAGTCAATCCATATGGTTTAAGTAGCTACTATAAGTAGATTGGTAGTATAATAACAAATAACACATAGCCTCGACTGAGTCCAAAGGTCCCATTAGGAAAACCCATCCAGTTTCTACTGATGCTCTTAAGCCTAAACTTGTTGCTAAGAAATTAAGGGGAATGTGGGAAATACCCAAACTAGTGCTGCAACTAGTTTCTGTTAACTCAAGTCAACCCTTGGCAAGACTACTAGCAAACCCACCCTAAAGAAGAAAGGTAAGGATGGTGTGAAGGGTTTGATGGAGCCCCCGGCCAAGGAAAAAAAAGGTAAAAAATGTGGTGGGAAAGGATTCTAAGGGTGACACGGTGGTCATGACTACGATGGTGATTGGTGGTGATACCATCATCAGGAGGTCGAGTAGATTGGCTAAGACTAAAAAGAAAGTGCAAGTTGACTTGGATTCAGAAGAGGATCGGTCTGACAATAAAGATTAAAGGGATGAGGAGATGTTTGGGGATGAGGAGGATGAGTATGTTGGAGGGCTCCACACCACTCCTGATATTAGAAAAGTGTAGAAGGAGGACTCAACTTCCCAGTCCTCAAACCCATTGGATGTGGAGCATGTTGTTACTGTGAAGGATGTAGATTATAAGGAGGATCTCTGTGTGCCATAGGAAAGAATGGATAAGGTGGACAAGAAATTTTGTATCCTGACTCGTTTCACTATCAAGCTAGTCCACTTTGTTACCAACACCCCGTCTGTGGCTATGAAGGATGAAATGCACAAGAAGAATGTTGATGATGGCAAGGAATGGGTTGGGGATGATGTTGTTAATCTTCTATCTAAGAACTAGGAAAATACCAGTTAGTCTCCTATTGGTTTGTTTTTATTGTTTGTCTGTTGTTAGTCTGTGGTGTTTGTTTTTTGGCTTGGTCTTTAATGTTTTTGGGACTTGATCTTTTTGGCCCTCTTGGCTCTCTGTGTTAAGGGTACAACGCCCTATAAATGTTTCTTACCATATCAAAAATAGCTAACACATAGCCACTAAAATAATTCCATTCAATACCCTCTACAAGTATTCCCTTTGGAGTATTGATATACAGATCTTCTAGCTTCCACCATGGTGTGAGTTGTTGATGATCACTTTTAAAAAGCACATTAGACCTTAGTATCTCTCAAGGATAATCTCCAATTGAATCTAAACCATATGAAACAATATGTTAACCAAAATCTTACAAAGAAATATTTTTTTGTTAGAGATTGGGTATACCTTAGACTCCAAACCTACAAAAAATCTTATCTCAATATTAAGGAAAATAAAAGTTTAACATTATATTCTATGTTCCCTAAGAGATCCTATTAAAAAGTGGTACACATATCTTGAATTACATTTTATCAATGATATAGATATTTTCTTATATTTCTCACTTTTAAAGAAGGCGATAAATCAAAATATTACCATCCAAACTAAATTACTTGTCTTGGATGAAAAAAGGAAACTTATCATAGAACCAAAACAAATTTGAACCAACACACTCATTAGGCAGTATGCAAATTTAGAGTACCTTGTCAAATGGAAGAATTCTTACCTTCATGATGCCACATAAAAAATACTTCATTCAACTACTTTATCCAAGGGAGCTATCATTTTATGTAATCTCTACCTCATATTGTTTTCAATCTTCTATCTTTTTTCTCTTAATTTCTCTCTATTTCTTCTCTTCTATTATCTTACATATAAAGTGTAATACTATCATATTATCTCTTATGAATAATAGTGCATATTTAAGAAAATGTGTGTAATATGTGAGTATTATTACAATAGAAGGTTGCGCCCTGTGTTGGCCAATATCAATAAATTTTATTTACTACATGGATAAAAAAATTCTTACACTTAATTTTCTATATTATATAAATTATAAGCATCTTAACATTTATATACTTGTTTTTAAATTAACCAAGATATTTAATGCTCATCTCTTAATGAAATATTTACCATTAGGAGTAGTCCTTCAACATATTTATTTCATGAGACATGAATTCAAATGATGACAACTCATTAGGTTTTGATACTACTAAACTAATTTATTAAGAGTTTTAATTAATTTATTTATGATTAAAATAAATCATTTTTTTTATGATTATTTATATAGTATATTATGGTAAATAAAAGTAATAAATAATTATAATTAATTTTTAAATTTAATTATTTGAGTCTTTAAATTTTACATAAATATATTATTAAAGTTAACAAAGAGGATTAGGATATTTATCTCTAATAATAATGAGGAATATTTTGTTAAAAATTGTTTGTTATGATTATCTCAATTCTTATGGACTACAACAATGATGATTCTTCATTCTAGTTCAATTCCACCTCCATTGTTTCAATCTTTGCATCCATGGGACTAAATCTAACCTATAGCTTTGAGCTAATTTTTGATATTTTGACCTTATTTATTTCTCTATAAATGTGTTTGTCACTAGCAATCTTGACATAGCATTGACATAATTTATTATGTTGGTTGAGGAAGGAAACTAGATTCCCAAATTTCAACTTATTCAAACCCTTGGTTTGATTTGATGATTTTAAATAAGTTACAAAACACACTAAGAAAAATGCATATATATAAATATCCCCCAATGAATGCAAAAGTTGATATTCTCTATGATCAAATAATCTTTTTCAAATGCTCTAGTAGTAAATGATAACAAGTAATCTCATGATATCTAAATTAATCAAGGCTTTATCATCTTATATAACATCCTAGCATGAAATTGTGAGTTCTTTGTACTTAAGACAATGGATAACAACTAGTTGTATGCATGTTAGTTTGGACACAATTAATTTCAATTTTGAGAAATTAGGGGTCAAAGTTTCACATGATTATAAATTTCCATTGTTGGTTTAAGCTAGGACATGAAACATGAGGGATGAAGATAATATATGAATCCTTGGTATGTGTGGAGTTAGGCTTAGTCAAGATGTTGTGTCCCAAAACTATTGCTCCAAAATATTAAAACACATCTCATCTTCAAGACTCGGGGGTTTCTTTAAGAGGGTAAAAGCACTTGGTTCATCAACAAACTATGGAGGGTTTAAGGCTCACTAAAAATAATGGAAAATATATTATAGAATTTAGGCTTAACTTAAATATATCAAGGTATCCTAGAGGTATCTTGAATATGATTAAAGGTGATAAAAAATAAGAAAAAATAATAATTCTATTATATTCTATTGTAACCAATGTGAGTTCAACCATAAAGACTATCATTGGGCTAAAAAATGATTAATTGAATAAATGAATCGTTATATAGATGTTGGTGACATCATTTCAAGAAGTGCAAGATGAAGGCAAGCATATATGATTTCAAAAATGATTTATCTAATAAGATTCTTAGAAGATGGTTCCTTATTTAACTACTAAATCATGAACTATGCATACCAAGACTAAAGCTAAACTATTGGTGAAATATTTATTTGTTTAAAAAGTATGATTGAATCACCTATTTATTGGACCAATTCTTATCCAATGGGTTACAAATTCAAAGTCCATAGGGTAGGTGCAAGAAGTTGGGTCCACAAAATGTTCAAAAAATGAAACTGTTTTTCCTTATTTTCAAAATTTGTCACAATTTGACTAAAATTTTGAAGCCCTTACACGTAGAATATTAACAAAGTTCAGTAATATAAAATGTAGAATTTTGAGTCTAGTTTTCAAAGATGTAATTTATTCTAATATCTAGATGATAGAAATTGATTTTTAATAGGCATTCATAAAAACCACTTTCTAAAAGTCACCTTTTTAGGACCATACCATGCACATGTACAAACACCATAATTTGACCTAAATAAAATTAATTTTTCAATTCCTTTTGAGGAAAGATGTGAATTATACTAAGTATTGATGAAGATAATTTTTTTTTTTTTTCCTCCAAATATGTGTTTATTTATTAATTTTTAATTGGTTGTGAATGTTGTTTTTGAGAACCCCTCATGTATGGACACCGTAATTTGAGGTAAACTAATAATTTTTTTGTTTTTTTTCATTGTGTAAATAATTGTGTGTAGATTGATTTCATATAATTTTTCTACAATAAACTTAAAACATTAAAAGTTATTAAAAAAATACAAAAACCTAATATTTCAAGTTTATGGACTAGTTTCCTCATAAATTATTTTAAAAATAGAAAAAAATCCAACCATAAAAAATTACATATTTTAAAACTAAACACTATAATCTATAATGGGTTTTAATTTCATAAAAAATATTCAAAAAAATTTGTCAACCATATTGCCAAAGTTAGTTTTTCTTAGGATGTTTTCATGATATTGTAATTGCAGGTCCAAGGCTAAGAGGTGGTTTCCAAGCCTAAAAGAAAAGAAAAGGAATGGGTTTCAAACTTCAAAATTTATGAAACACATACCCATTCTAAAATATAGTGTAATTAGAAACAAGTACTCATTTTAGAATGGTTACCCATTTAGAACATGAATCCATTTTAAAATTTTGGTTCAAGAGATAAAGCCTAAATGGGTACCCATTTCCATCGAGATTTTTTTCCAAAAATGAAACTTTTACTATATGTGGACCCAACTTCTTGCTTTTACCCCAGACAAAGGAGTCAATCTAAGAATAAAATGCATTAATAGTTATCAAATAATAAACATACTTAACAATTAAATATTATACAACATAAATCCATATGTAAGGAATAGATAATCATTACAAAGTTTACAATGTTTTAAAAATTCTATTACAATTATCAAATCTACACTATTCATATAATTAAGTGTGATAAGAGGAAACCTAAGAAAAAATATACCAATTATTTTAAAAGTAAATATAAAATCTAGGAGATGTTAAATGCTTGACACCCATTAAATATTATAACAATGAAAATGATTCACAAATTCACTTTCCTCCTATATAACTAGATATTTAACACTTGAAACCCTATAATATTCTTGACACATGGAAAATTATATTGGAAATATATGTGATCAACCTTGTAAATGAAGGATAAAATTCTATTTATACTAGTATAAAAACCTATGTCCTTTTCTGCATGTGGGAACTAACTTCAAATCTAGACATTCAAAATAACCTACCACATTGATGATGGTCCATGCTAGAGATTTTCATCTTCTCTTGAGAAATACATCTAGAGTCACATTTTATGTGGGAAAAAATCCTTTGAATATTTGAAAGATCAATTTTGGCATTAATATAATGATTTAAAAGTCCTTGCGTAGGTGAGATTGATTTTTGATGGTTTCTAGGCATTATGGGCCCTTCGACAAGTTTTTGGGTCTAGGATACCTTGAAACCAAATTTGGGAATTCAACTTCTAGGAAGGAGTTTGAGTTTGGTAGGACCTGAGGAGTTGCACTTGATTGGATGGGAGAAAAGAGTGGGAAGGAAAGTGGAAATGAATAGATTAGGGATATTGAAGGTGAAGTTTTGGGGTTGAGTCTTGAGAGGGATTATGGACTACATATGGGAGCATTATGGTATTGAGGCTAAGGATGTACTTTAAAATATAAGACCAAAGGGATGGAGCTAGGGATCAAGGTTCTAGAGGAGGTTATAACTAATATTGAGAATGGGGCAAGTGAGAGGAATTGTAGTGACTGGGGAACAAGATAGACCTAGCACTAGGAAATTTGTGCTAGGGTTTGGGGGTTTTCCTTAGAGGTATATGCTTTAGGGGGATAGGGATAAAGGGTTATGTGAAACTCAAGGGGAATGGGGAGCTTGAGACTTATCCCCTTTGTTCCCATTTTTCTTAGGGGTTTATTCTTGGTAAATCAATGTAGGGGAATGGGGGTCTTCGAGAGTTCTAGAACTTTGAGATGATACACTATGGGGAATAGGGACCTCTAGAATTAATCCATTTGTCCCAAGTCTATTTCCAAACCCAAGTATTGATAAGATAGAGGAAGGTTGCGAGGGGTAGGAGTTTGGGTTCCAAGCTCCCTTGGAAACCTAATAATTTTTCCTTAGGTTCTAAGTTTTATTGTTAGATTGTATCCCTAAGAAGAGAGAGACTTATAATAACATACAAAATCTAGAGACTCAACATTGAACACTTGACATTGAAAACACCTGGGGATTTGAACAAGAATATCATAAGGAAAAATTGGAAATTTTTTAAAAGAAATTATCTCAACTTTATGGATTTCTAAAAGGGTCCCAATAGTGTCTCAAGTTGGGGATGTATGCCACTTACTAGCACAATGAGAACCTAAGATTTTTTTCCAAGAGTAGAACATAAAAAAGAGTAACACAACAAAGAAGGATTGAGACAATGACACCTCATCATGATAAAAAAGGGTCATGATTTATTAGGGGGAAATATAATATATAACATATGCATTCATTAGTCATAATGATCTATTAATTATAAAAAGTAATGCTTTAGATGCTGACTAGGCACTAGAAACTCCATGAGTTCTCTAGCTAAATATTTGAGACAATACAATGTTTCAAATCATACCTCTTAGTGATCTCATATGACCCAAGACATAAAGGTTCAAAATTCCTATGATATGTTTTGTCCTATAAATTAACATTCCATAAGTGGACCATATCACCAATCCAAGAATTTATTTGAAAATTATTCTTATCAAAAATATTTTTCATTACTTGTTTTTTTATCTTTTCATATGTATATCTCCCAATTTTATCCAACTCTATAAATTCTAGGATCATATGAGAGATAACACCATTTAGTTCCTCTTCAGT
The DNA here is from genome assembly GCA_007115665.2 of Sequoiadendron giganteum. NCBI lineage: Eukaryota > Viridiplantae > Streptophyta > Pinopsida > Cupressales > Cupressaceae > Sequoiadendron > Sequoiadendron giganteum. Next base: position 613,795,795 of record CM021104.1, read on the forward strand.
ACCATGTAATATCTCATATACACGAACTATAAAATAATCCATATTCTAGCTTCTAGTCTATATAGGTCAAATCAACCAATATTTTACTAAAGACTCTTGATAGTTATTTTATCTTCCAATGCCACATTTCAAATTCTCATCCCATATCTTCTTATTCATGTCCAGTTTCCTTCTTATAATCTTCACGAGTCTTTTATTGTTGGATTCAACCTATCTATTGCTCCAAGGATGATAAGGGGAATAAATGTATTAGATTAATCTCAACTTAGAAGACATATTAAACATATCCTAAGATTTAAAATGCATGAAATTATAAGAAATAATCCTTATAGGGACACCAAACCTAGTTATTATATTATTGATTAGCAAGTCTACTACCACATGAGATATAGTATTGTAGGTTGGAATTGACTTAAACCACTTGGTGAAGTAGAGGGTGGCTACAGTAATCCATTTATAACCATTGATAGGTATTTCATAGATATATCCAATAAAGTCTAACCACCACTACTAAAAAATATCTTCAATTATGATTTTTGTGAGGGGAAGTGCACCTAGAAACTTTAGCTTATTAGAAAACCTTTGAAAAGCATCACATATTCATACTATTTTTAGCCACATCCTTTAATAGGGTGGGCCACTAATATCCCATGCTTAGGATATTATGGGAAATATTTTTAGATTTGAAGTGTGCTCATTCATTCTTTTGTTAGCTTGTACCTAGTTTAGACATTTGAGTATCAACCCATCATGATTTCTCTACATTAAATTATTTTATTTTAGTATACACATGACTACAAATTCAATTATCTTTGTTGATTTTAATTCATCTTGGGTGGGAAATTCATTTTTTCTAAATAGAAGACTATATTATTATACCATTAATTATCTCTCAAATGACATGAGCTGGAGACACCACTAGATTTACCTTGTTTACATCAGCTATCTCCAAGTTAGAATTTTCCATTAGCTTAGCTAGGACTTGAACTGTAACCAATGTTGTAACTTGAACCTCCATGTCATAATCTTATATTTTATTGATCCATCTACACCTAAATTACCTTAGGCTTCTTGTTGAATGAAAATATCCTTCACTGCTATGTGTGGCACATATGCAATAGATTTTTCACCTATGAGATATGAATTATTATTTTTTGTCTTTTACAAGAGAATATGTATGCTTCTAGTTGATTACTTAAACTTAGTATTTTGTAACATTTGATAAAGAATACAATGGGGTTCTCATATTCTTTTTTGTTCTTCAGAAGAAAAATAGTAGCAATGATATAGAAGGAAGTATAAGAGAATAGCTAGAATGGTTCATAATAGTCTCTAGAATTACGAAAAATAATACCTCTTTGAGAGCCTCTTTTATGTTTTTGAATTATTCAACTATATCCTCACTCTATATAATTGATTATTCTTTCTTTAGCATTTTGGAGATGGCCTTTGTGTTCTTAGTAAAATTCGACACAAACCTTCACAAGATGTTGATCTGCCCAAAGGACTACATTTCCTTCATAAATTTAGGTTGGTGGATGAGATTACTTGATTTAACATGTTCTTGAGCTAACCTCACTCCCTCCTTTAACATAATGTGCCTTAATAATTTTCCTTATTCAACACCAAATATGCATTTCTTGGGATTAAAAAAATCCTATATTCTAAACACCTTTTGAAAATAAACTCCAAGTGTTTACAATGGTCACCTCTTTCTTTGGATTAAGTAGTGATGTCATATTAATAGACAACTGTGATATTATTAATAAGACCAACAAAGGAAACATATATCACCATTTAGAAGGTAGAACCTACATTATTTAGACTAAATGGTATCCTCATGCACACATAGATACCATAAGGAGTAGTAAATTCTATCTTGTGTTGCTCTAACTCCTTGACCACCACTTGGTTGTATCCCAGGAATCCATCCTTCATGGACATTAGTTATGATATAGTAACCTTTTTTAGTAAATTTTCCATGCTTGGGAGAGGGTAGTTATTCTTGAGAGACTTCATATTTAGATTTCTAAAATTTTCATACAATATTATCTTCTCATTGTTTTTCTCACCAAGATGAGATTTTAAACCCATTCAAAATACCTAATAGGTTTTATAATGCAGCCCTCTTTTAGCTTTAATAACTTATTTTGCATTTGTGAATAAATTATTGGGTTAATAAGTATTCAATTTTGTTTTAAAGGTTTTGCATATGGTTGGAAGGTAATAGTGTGTTGAAATAAATCCTCCCTATAATATTTAAGTTTATCATACGAACATGCAAAAAAATTCTTAAATTTCAATAGTGAGGCTATCAACATTTACTTTTTTGTTGGTTTCAACCTCCTACCCATCTAGATAATTTTTGGAGTTGTCTCTATGACTAGGTTCACACTTTCAACATTTTATTCCTTATCTTACTATCCTCAATTGGCTTACTCCTATTCTTATAGCAATCAACATTGTCAAAAATTATGTCTAATGATATAAGGCCTTTGGGAATAGTGTTTTATATTTAGTTACACTCTCATTCCCAAATAGTGTTTATGTTCTTTAACCTCTACCATGAGTTACCATCTGTAGTGTAGAAAAATGTATTCCTAAATTACAGTTTCACACTTAATTTGGAATTAATATTAAAATGAACTTAATTATGCCTTAATTTAGTGTTGTAACATTTATTTTACATATTCACATTAAGTTTACGGCCCTATTAATTAAATAGACTTAATTGTGCTTTATTTTTGGTGTTGTAAAGTGTACCCCTTTACACTTTCACACTTATTTAGGGCTCCCTTAACTAATTGAGGTTAATTTTCCTTAATTGGCCCCTTTAATTAAAATCCAAGCCTAATTAATCACATTTTCTGAAGAGGAAACCTGACATTCATTAATGACTTAACATAACACTTCTCATTGAGCAATGTGTGTCCTAGGTGAGTGACCTAGGACCCATTCGCCCATGAGAAAATGGGTCCTCACTTAGACTTAGGACCCTAATTTAAATTATGTTTTTAGTGGTATTTTGACATTCAAATATATATTTAGATGTTGGCTTGTGATATTTGAATTTCAAGAAATTAAGGATACATACCTATAAATATAAGGTTATTTCACTATGTTTCACCTAGCAATTTGAAGTGAGCATTCCTATAAAAAATTTGATGATCAAGATAATTTCAAGGCATTCAGGAGCATATTTATTGAATATTTATTATAGCAATCAAGATCCAATTTTCATGTCAAATTATTCTTGCATAATGCATGTTTTTGGAGCTCACATTGTGATGTAGATTTCAAGATCTAATCAAAGCATTCAAGTTAAAGACTCAAAGAAAGATTAAAGTATCAAGATCCACATCCATTGAAGCCATTTCATGCAAGATCAACATCAAGATTTCAATCCTTTAGAGGTTCATCCAAGGGTTTGGTGAGTTGTGACTTTGAGTTGTTCATTCATCATCCCTTCCATGCTATTTTATTTCATTTCAAGGTTTAATTACGGAAACAAGGTTTGACCAAGGAAAACCCCCATTCACCAAAACAAACATTTTTCCCCTCTCTTTGTGTGTTTTAGATTTTCAGGTTGAAGAAAATTTGAAAATATCAAAAGTGCAAAATTGCAAAGTTGTCAAAGTTGTCACCTTTGTTGTCATCTCATAGAAACTCAGATCCTAGATTTATTTCCAACTGTCCAACTATGAAAATTAGGGATTTGGAAGTGCAAACACAAGAGTAGAGAACCCAAAAATATATTTTGAAGATCCCCACCCAGGATCCATTCACCATGGGGTGAATGAGTCCTCAGAAAACTTCCAAAAACACCATTTTTTGAGAGGTACACATTTTTCTCTTCCAAATTTTCCAAAAAAATTGTAGGTTCCATCATTATTGAGCTTAATCTATTAAATCCAAGTTATAGACTACATTTTGGAGTTGATTTTCTATTTTTAATTTTTCTCTCCAAAGTGTTGTTTGACCTAGACCCCCATCCTTGAAAAAAAGGAAATCTGTAGATTCACACTTTGACTTGATTCACCTAAAGGTTGTTGTAGATTCTAAGCTAATGTATTGTAAACTTGGTAGAATCTACTCAATTCAGAGGTTTAACTGGCTGAACAATCCACTTTACATTGCTTAAGACCACATTAAATTATCAACCCAAGGCTTGTAAGCTTATGATGGTGTGGCATTATATATGCCTTCATGGACTTAAAAATACCTAAAATACCCTACTTAAGTTATTCTACTTGCTGAAAATTCACATAATTGTAAAACAGTAAAAGCATAAACCAAAACTAGTTGCTATGGGTACCTATAATAAAGACTGTAACTGAATTGCTACTAATAAAATAATGTTTTATCAACTAAAAACTTAATAAAAACTAATAACTTAACTGAACTATCCTCCAAAGTGATACTTATAATCATTACCTACATATTCACAAGCATTCATTCATAATAAGCAAGAGATAAAATTCCAATTAACTTGCATATGATCATGAATAATGATAAACTAATAACTATTAACAAAAATAAATAACTGAAATATGAAGTGAAGAAAAATACCTTGAGTGGCCTGCTCAAGTAATTGTTCCCACTTTAATTGAACTCATTCTAACTAATAGATTCTATGCATCCCATAAGATTAACTCCATCCATTGCATATTGTAAAATATTACAAAAGATATTTCCATAGATTGGACTCAATCATTTGGAATGTTTTTCATTTTTTGGAACTGAAAGTAACTGGTAACATAAAACTGATAAAAACCAACTAACTATCCTACGGATTCAATCAATAATTATATACAAGCAAAGGGAATCTTTATTGAAAGCAACAACTAACTGAAATCATTAACTCCACTCCCAAATAATAAAGCATAGAATTAAGACTTGAATTATTCAACCTATAATTGAAAAAGGAAAGAGAATCCTATCAGAACTAGAACTCTGTCAAAATATAATTGTATGAAAACATACAACCACTTGTCAAAATTCCATAAGTGAAATAGACCTCTTCTCCAACGTTTATAAAAATGGTTATAATAATTCATGTCTAATCTTCATTAAGTGCCTTTGATCAACGATCACCACATTCAGCTTAACCTGGAGCTTCCCCTATTTCGGTGTCCAATCATTCCTTTTGCTATGGGTTCATCCCCCAATTGCTATAATATGGTTCCTCTTTAGCTGGAAACAAGTTAATTTCGGAAAGCATGTACATGAGGATAACTATCACAATTAACTCATAACACTCCATCAGCATTCCATTCACATGTTCTTATAAACCATATAATACTAATATATTATAACCATAATTCCATCATCATATTTAAGGTTCAATTTTGCATAATGAATATAAAAGGATAGTATAATGTAGGAACATTGTCTAAAGAATATGTTTAAAAGTATCTTGAAACATGTATAAAAACAAAAAATAAACCATTATCTGGACCTATCAGTCAAGTAAGTCATTTCATTGTGTGGATCTCATTTCCTAATGAAATAAAAGAGAAATAGGTCACCTAAGTGGTTCATCAACCCCAATTTGGTCAACCCACCTATTTTTCTATGTTTCATGTTGGTGAACTTGAGTATTTGAACATTCTAATTTCTTATTTAGAGAACATTTAAGCCCTATATCTAGGATTTGAAGCAATTCATTGCATTTAGGGTTTCTAAATTTGACTTAAAATTGTATTGCATTTTAGGTGAAAACTTACATTTTGCATTCATTTTAAATCTGAAAAATTCAACAAAAATTGCATAATGTTAGACTAATTTTGCATAGTACTTGCATATTAGTGTATTTTCAATCATTCACATTCAAAAATTGAGTCAAAATTTTATTTAAAAAAGTGTCATATAGTTCATCATTTGTCATTAATTTTACTTGCATTAGGTCATCAAATTCTAGAAAAAATTGTTACATAATCACTAGTCCGAGATCTAGAATAGAGAACACATATAGTCACTCAAAAATTGCATTTTTCATTTAAAAAAATCTTGTATAGAGACCCATTCGCCCCTAGGAAAATGAGTCCTTCAAGGCTTACAAAAACCAACTTTCCTGAGCTTTTTTGTGGTTTTTTGCATTTCCTAGGCCCACTAGTAACCTATAGTATCAATTTGGAAAGATTCAAGAATTTTTTTTTATGCATCCAGGTCTAAACATCCATTTAGTGTACCATTTTGAATCATTCCAAAATCATTTCAGTAACAAAAATCATCAGATCTGAAAATGTTTACATTCTTGAAGCTTTGCATAATATGGATAAAAGTACTTTTCACTTTTTGATACACAATGTTACATTCCTGAAGCTTTGCATAAGTTGGGTAAAAGTACTTTTCATTTTTGGATATAAATTATTTAGATTCTTGAAGCTTTGCATAAGTTGGATAAAAGTACTTTTCATTTTTGGATACACATTATGGGGATTGTGTTAAACTATTATGCGGATTTTTGCATATTATGGGGATTGTGTTAAACTATTATTTCCTCCTTAAGCTCATGGATTTAGACTTTGATGTGATGAATCTTTATGAGGGAAAGCTCCCTTTTGGCTCTTCTGTTTTCGCTATTTTATCTCTGTGTCCGAAACTTGATCTCCTTGGTATTACTAAATTTGGCCCCACAGCCATCCTACCTAGCTTTTTGTGCATGGACAACATGGCTATTATACCTCGCTTCTCCATCATATCTTGCTTACTTAGCCGTAATCGCTTCAATATCTCCATTTATGATATGACCAAGATTATTTTAAGTGATTTTCCTATTCACGCATGTATCTTTTACACTGCCTTGATTAACCAACGTTGCTTCATTCGGCTGAATATCAATTATGTGTGGAAAACCCTTTGTTTAACCTGTATATTTAACCTTTTTCTTTTACAAGTCACTTGGTTTTTTTCTATGCAGAAAGATATGGGTGGCGATCGTTTGTGGATGGAGCCCGACAACTACGGTGAATTCCACAAGAACCTGTTGGTGTGGCACATATGTGTCGAAGGTGGCTTAGCTCCCATAATGGAGAGCCTTGTGGGCCACGAACCTAACTTGTTTGCGTATTTTTCCAATTCTTAAAAGGACAGGAGAGTGACTCTCGATGAGATTTATTTTGAGGTTAGTGAAGATGTGATTGCGTAGGCTATCGGGTTGTAGAGCACTGGGAAAAAGAATTCGAAACATACCAACACCCAATATAATGACAACATGAAAGCATTTTTTGTGGGGAATTAGGAGTCGGTCCAGAACTAGTTAGAGTTCGAGTGGGAGGCCCTCCCGCAGCCTTTGGACCAAGTTCTTTTGGCCCTCATGAAATACGTGATGCTTGAAGGTAGATATAAAGCCTACTTTTTCTACCATTTTCTGTTGTTGAATCATCTTAGGCACAAAGTTTTGTTAAGTTTCCCTTTTTTCCTGTTTATGGATTTAGAAATCTCTGTGGAAAAATGTAAGGAAATTGCTAGCCTTAACCTGGATGAGACCCCTCCTCTGCCCCTCCACCAAGGACTCATTATGCATCTCTATCATTTCCACCTTGCTTTATGCCCACCTAAGCCCATTTCTTCTATCCGTGTGGAGGAAATCAAACCTCTCGTTGTTGCTAACATATCCCCTACCGAGTCCAAAGGTCCCATTCGGAAACCCCACTTGGGTGCTACTGATAATCCTAATCCCAAGCCTGCTACCAAAAAACTCAAGGGTAATGCGAAGAATGCCCAGATGAGTGTTGTGGCCAATCTGTGTTAGCTAAAGGCAACTCCGATCAAAACTGCTTACAAACCAACATCGAAGAAGAAAAATAAAGATGAGAGAAGAGGTAAAAATATTGTGGGGAAGGAATCAAAGGGTGACATGGTGGTGGAGGCAATGGTTGTCATGAGAGGTGAGACCATAATTTAGAGATCTGGGAGATTGGCCAAAAATAATAAAAAAAGATAGGTGGTTCTTGATTCAGAGGAGGAGAGGTCAGATAGTAAAGATGACAAGGAGGACGAGATGTCTAAGGAGGAAGAAGAGGAGTATGCGAATGAGCCCCACACCATGCTTGATAATAGTAAAGAGCATAAAGAGGACTCGACCTCCCAGTCCTTGCACCCGTGGGATACTGTGCATAACAAGGACATGAAGATTGTTGCTGATGAGGAGGATCATTGTGTGTTGAAAGAGTGAATGGACAAATTGGACAAGAGATTCAGGGGCTTGACTCGCTTTAATGTGAAGCTAGCTCTCTTTGTCACTAGTACTCTGTCAACGATCATTAAATATGAGCTAGAAGGGAAGAATGGGTCGGGGATGAAGCTGTGGACCTCTTGTCAAAGAATTGGGATAATGCCAGCTAGTTTTATTTTTGTCTATTTTTTTGCTATTTGTTGTTAGTTCGTGGTCGGTGTCCTGCTTACTGTTTTATGGCTAGTTTTTTTGTTACTTGGACTTGATATTTTTGGCCTGTGAGGCTTGATGTGTTAAGGGTACAACACCCTGAAAATGTTGCTTACCTTATAAAAACCATGCTTACTAGCTACAAATTCCTAACCTACAAATTGACTAATGGCTTGACTAAAATAGAAATCTAAGATCTCTAACTATAAATTAAAATGTCTATGCTCTTCTCTATGGAATTTCAAAGTAGATGAATAATAAGAATTCAAGTTTAAAAGCTACTTCACTACAAGCTTCTTGTGGGTGAGGACTTTTTTTTTCTCACAATTAGGCTCATGCCATGTCACACATGTAGTAAAGTGTAATTGATCAACATATAATATGAGAATGCAAAGTTGCCAAGTTTATTTATATGATTGATTTATTATTTTTGTTTAAAATCTCTATAGAAAATGTTCTTAAATGTGACTAAATAAACCAAACAATGTAGTGGCATTAACTTTTAGATGAAGAATTATTAATCAATTAAAAAAATTCAAATAGATTTATATATTTAACAATTCATTTCTTCCTTAGAGGTTTTATTCTAACATAATGTTTTATATATCACTTTTATTTCTATGGTTGAGAGGATCTTTAGTAAGGTGCTTTCCATTAAGTTAAAGCAATGTAAAATTAGATAACTAAGTTGGAGGAAGAACATGAAGAGATTTCCAATATGTTGGGGACAACTACTTATGTTTTTTCAATGTTCATCTATTAAAATTACTCAAAAGTCAAACTAATTGAACTAAAATAACTTCTAATATATAAAAATAATAAAAATAAATATCATTCAAACAATAATCTTATCATTAAAAATATTTAATTATTAAAATAATAATTAAAATGTAACATTTTCTTATTTTGAGAAGAATTAAAGTAGGGGAAACGTACCAGTAGCCGCTAGGGCTAACTTTGTGCATTTGTGCAGAGTGCAAATTAGGTCCAATTTTAAATTTTAAATTTTTGGTCCTCTTCGTAAGCCAGTTAGGACCTTAAAAACAAAAAATTGGCTTGTGGGTATTTAAAATACCTTTTGTAGAACCCATGAAATGAAAAGTGCTAAAAATAGGTGTTTTTAAACCTCCGCCCACTACATTTTCATGACTTCGCTCATACCCATTCATTCTAAATCCAATAATTATTTATAAAAAAGCCAATTTACAATTATCAATTAACCTATTTAAATTTACGTTTGTATGTGGGCCCGGTCCAAATATCACATGGGTCCGCTAGGAGGTGGTCACTTTAATCTCAACCTCACCACATTACATTGTTAACCACGTGCCCCATATGCTTCATCAAGCCACGCATATGACTCTACCTCACCACATTACATTCTTAACCACGTGCCCCATTTGCCTTCATCAACCCATGATAAACTTCTAACCTAGCCCCCAGTTGCTGGGCACCTTTAAGCCATAAACTCATCTTCTCCCGCGGTTTTCTTATCGCTGTCTCCTCTCTCCCGCCGTCGACGTGAGCTCGTGCAGCCATGACAACTTCGTCCGACACCCGAACACTGCAGGTAACGTCTCCACCTCTCTTCACCTGCAAGTTTGTTTGTAGAATAGTGGGTTTTCATTGGCATCGACGATGTTTGAGTGAATTTCTCTGTATGGTGCTATGATAACTGATTGTAATCATTTCGTTTTACATGTGATTGTTACAAAATTGATCCCTCGTCTATTATTTTGTCAATGCCATGGAGGGTTTGGTTGGGTTTGATTGTAATCATTTCTTTTTACATGTGACTGGTACAACTTTGATCCCTCGTGAATTATTCTATCAATGCCATCGAGGGTTTGGCTGGGTTTGACTGTAATCATTTCTTTTTACATGTGACTAGTACAAATTTGATTAAGGGTTTCCCTGCTATGATTTTATTTGACATTATTTTATGGAATTTTGACATTGATGGAATTTTGACCAAGTATAATAATGAAATTTTATGGGTTTCCAGTTTTAACCCCAAATTATTGAGGGGTTTCAGCATACGGGTTAATGGGTTTACAGATTTTTTTGATTCTCTTCGAATCCCTTCATCAACCCACCATAAACTTCTAACCTAACCCCCAGTTGCCTTAAACTCATCATCTCCCACGGTTTTTCATTGTCATCTCCTCTCTCCCGCCGTCGACACGAGCTCATGTGGCCATGGCGACTTCGTTCAACACCTAAACGCTGCAGGTAACATCTCCACCTCTCTTCACCTACAAGTTTTTTTGTAGAACAGTGGGTTTTCGTTGGCGTCGACGGTGTTTGAGTGAATTTCTCTATATGGTGCTGTGATAACTGAATGTAATCATTTCGTTTTACATGTGACTGTTACAAAATTGATCCTACAAAAAATATTTTGTCATTGCCATCGAGGGTTTGCCTAGGTTTGACTGTAATCATTTTGTTTTACATGTGACTGGTACAAAATTGATCCCTCATGAATTATTATGTCAATGCCATCGAGGGTTTGGCTGGGTTTGACTGTAATCATTTCTTTTTACATGTGACTGGTACAAATTTGATCCCTCATGAATTATTCTGTCTATGCAATCAAGGGTTTGCCTACTATTATTTTATTTTACATTATTTTATGAAATAATCACATGTAATGTGATTCAAATAGAACATTGACGAAATTTTGACCAAGTATAATAATGAAATTTTATGGGTTTCCAGTTTTAACCCCAAATTATTGAGGGGTTTCAGCATACGGGTTAATGGGTTTACAGATTTTTTTGATTCTCTTCGAATCCCTACATTATCATGATGACACTTGATTGTACATATGTATTTGCAGACAATGATATATTCTTATCAGATTGTATGCATGTAAATATATACATACAATCTGATAAGAATATATCATTGTCTGCAAATAGTGATCATTGTATTTGCAGACACTGATATGTTCTTTTCAAATTGTATGTATATATTTGTAGACAATGATATATTCTTATCAAATTGTATGTATATATTTGTAGGCAATGATATATTCTTATCAAATTGTATGTATATACATATATATATATACAATCTGATAATAATATATCATTGTCTGCAAATTGAAATAATTCTATTTGCAGACAATGATATATTCTTATCAGTTTGTATATAATTGTCGATCACTAGTTCTTTCTTAATGATTAATGTTTTATTGGCACTATAGCTTATACCATCAATTATCACAATCTAACCACATTGTGTGGTATCACTAAGTAAACTATGTTTCAGTGTTTGTCAATAAAAACATCAGATTGTATGTATATATTTATAGACAATGATATGTTCTTATCAGATTGTATGTATGTATATTCATATATACATACAATCTGTTAATAATATATCATTGTCTGCAAATTTTACTTTGACAAGAAATCCGCAGGAGATGATGAGTTTAGGGCTTAAAGATGCCCAACAAGCCGCGGTAAGGTTTGATGAAGGAAAATGGGGCACGTGGTTAACAATGTAATGTGGTGAGTTTGAGATTAAAGTGACCACCTCCTAGTAGACAATGATATATTCTTTATAGACAATGAAATGTTCTTATCACATTGTATAAATGTATTTGCAGACAATGATATATTCTTATCAGATTGTATGCATGTATATATATACATACAATCTGATAAGAATATATCATTGTCTGCAAATAGTGATCATTGTATTTGCAAACACTAATATGTTCTTATCAGATTTTATGTATATATATTGTAGACAATGATATATTCTTATCAGATTGTATGTACATGCATACAATCTGATAATAATATATCATTGTCTGTAAGTACATATATACAATCTGATAGTAATATATCATTGTCTGCAAATTGAAATCATTCGCTTTGCAGACAATGATATATTCTTATCAAATTGTATATAATTGTCGATCACTAGTTCTTTCTTAACGATTAATGTTTTACTAACACTATAGCTTATACCATCAATTATCACAATCTAACCACATTGAACTGCACTCTTAGTTGCTCTAACAAACTCTAACATACAATATGATAAGAATATATCATTGTCTGCCCAACAATTGGGGGTTAGGTTAGAAGTTTCTCGTGGGTTGATGAAGGCGAATGGGGCATGTGGTTAACAATGTAATGTGGTGAGGTAGAGTCATACGCGTGGCTTGATGAAGCATATGGGGCATGTGGTTAACAATGTAATATGGTGAGGTTGAAATTAAAGTGACCACCTCCTAGCAAACCCACATGATATTTGGACTGGGCCCACATACAAATTTAGTTTTAAATAGGTTAATTGATAATTGTAAATTGGCTTTTTTAAAAACTATTACACACCATTGAAATTAGACAGGAGTGGCCACTACAGTATGAATAGACTGATTATTTGGTAGGAAAATTGAGATTTGAAATTCAATCACCACAATTCAATGCATTCAATATGCACAGTCAAATGATTTTATAAGAGGGAATTTCTAGTGTCATTTTCAGTACGAATTCTCCTATGCTTTCACTGCATATCCTCTGCAAAATTCACCTTGGTACATATAATGAAAACTAAAAACGTATTATAATAGACTGAATTTATGCAAGCCACCTATTTTATCAAGCACACTCCAATGTTTTTATAAGAGGGAATTTCCACGGTCATTCAATCATCTAAAAAATTCAGAGCTTACTAATGCTACCTATGCACATTCCTCTTAAAAGGCAGCTTATTCATGTTGGTACACCCAAAATAACTAAATACATGTTTTTATTTATCAGCTTATTGGATTTACATTAATGTTGTTTGTTTCATTATTCAATATACTCTTTTATATTTATGTACTGATTGTTTGTAGTATTTTGAGGCATACAAATTATTCAGTTTTCAGTCAATTGTTCAAATGAGCTTTATCCATTATGTAATTTGTTTTCTTCCACTTGCTATATGTGTTTCAATAGTCACATTACATATATGTATATACATATACATGTACATGTACATGCATACACATATACATGTACATGTACATGCATATACATATACATATACATATACATATACATGTACATGCATGATGCATATGTAGTTGTACATACATATACATGTACATGTATATGTATATACAAATTTATATACACTGTTATTTTCAGCTTCATACATTGGATCAGAACATTGTGGATTTTAATGCTCCAATCAAAACTCTTATTGTTGTGCATGCAATATTGTAAGGATGATTTGATGTGGGAATGTTACGAGTACTAAGTACTACCCCCGTTTATTACAATTGTTTTGCAGGCAAGTAGGAGCGTGAAGAGGTGAACCAAGTATGTCAATTATCAACATACCATGGAAGCTATGTTTGTTAACACAATAAACTCTATAGGGACATTTTGCTCTTAATGCTTTATGATATGTTTATATTTTATGTTGTATTGTTTTATACATATTTTGTTCTTACAAATGCTTATTTGATTCGAGGAATATATTTAACTACATTGGTATCTTAATGGCAGGCATGCGAGGATTTATCCACAATCAACAGAAGGTATTAAGCGTTAATGATAGGTAAAGTCTTTGACTTTACTTTGGCAATGACCTAGTAATATAGAAAACTATGTGATTTTATATATATGGTTGAAAGTTAGATGAACAAACTATTAGGGTAATTATAATATGAAGTAAGAATATAATATTAGTATTATGTTTTATTGCAAAGTTATTGTGTTTGAATGAAATGAAAATAACAATATTATTATGGAAACTTTAGGGTCATGTGTAACTGGATTTGTTTGAAATAATATGAAAGCTATAGTGCTAGTGAAACATTAATCATTAAGAAAGAACTAGTGATCGACAACTATATACAAAATGATAAGAATATATCATTGTTTGCAATTAGAATGATCTCAATTTGCAGAAAATGATATAGTATTATCTGATAAGAATATATATACATACAATCTAGGGTTTTTATTGACAAACACTGAAACATAGTGTACTTAATGATACCATAGAAAATACAAGGTTGAAACCCTCATAAAACATATAAGAGACCTAACTATGAGGTTCGAATAAATATCAACATCAACATTAGGACATTTTATAATCATATCATAGTTATATTTTTTTATCAAATTGCAAGAGTTCATTGGGTGGTGCGACAGAAAACATGGCTGAAAAATACTTGAAACATATCAAAATATTACTGGGTGCTTGTATTAAACATCTTCTCACCTTAAACATATGTGAGGTTCCAAACATAATAACAACAATATTATCACATCTTATAATCATATCACAGTTATAACTTGAAGCATATATTTTGATCTGATATGCAAAGCAGATCAATAGAATATACTGCTACATTGATCAAAAAACAAAACTCAATACCAACATATTTAGTTTTCCATATTGCTAGGAAAAGAAGGTGGCATGAGATATCTACCAGTAGCTGAGTCTGTTCCACTTGTAGGAGGTGACACTTGGTTAATTGAGGTTTGAAGGCATGTTGCTATTTGAGCAAGCAATGTCTGGCTTGCATCTACAGTCAGTCCCATTTGTTGTGAGCCACTCCCAACTTGCATATTGTTGATAGCTATAAAGGCTGGTGCCAATATGTTCATCATATCGAGCAATATAGGGTGTTGGGGGGCTATAGGATTCCTTGGTGTAGACTTACACTTTATCCTCTCTGCTTGTTGTGCTTTCTTTTCAGCTGCCTTTCGTAGACATTCAACCTTGGCCTGCTCTTGTCTTATTGCTTTCTCCCACATTCTAATAATCTTCTCCTCATCTTCTATCGCTTTCCTTGCTTGCTTCTCAACCCTCATTGCTTCCTTTTCAATTGCTTCTGCTTCACGTTCTGCCTTTCTCTTCAACATCTGCTCCTTCTTACATTGTTGCAGCTCTGCTTGCCTTTTCTTCTCTGCCTCTTGTTGAGTATACATTTTGATGAAGGCGTCCGATGTTAGTACTTGGGATTGCCTACTAAGGCGAAGGACTCTAGAACGACCTCCTCGTGATGATCCTTGCACCCTCTGCACAGGAAGTTTCAAGAATTTTCTATTTTGTCTGCTTGATTGTTGTCCATCATGTGGGGTGCATGGGACAAAATCAACTTCTTCGTCACTATATGCATTGTCATCTTCACTTCGACCATCACTATGCTCTTCCCAATTCCTTGCAGCAGTGAAGTAATGTATCACTTCAACCGGATTAATGTGTGGTGGGGAAGGCATAGAAAGGCTGACTTCTTCCTCAATCAGATTTAATTGCCATCCAAGGTTCGTGGCTACTTCATGCATCCAATCCGGTTGGCTGACATGAGTTGGTAAACTCAGACCAGCTGATGTAGTCTCTGTATCTTCATTGTAGGGTGCAATAGGAGGCTGGATTTCTGCTTGGAAATCTGCAACAACTGGCTGAATTTCTGGTTGAATGTGTGCTGTCGTTTTAGTGCCCTCATTGTGGTCTGATGTAGTTTCTGTATCTTCATTGCAGTGTGCAAAAAGAGGTTGGACTTCTGCTTGGAAATCTACAACAACTGGCTGAATTTTTGGTTGAATGTGTGCTGTAGTTTTAGTGCCCTCATTGTGGTCTGATGTAGTTTCTATATCTTCATTGCAGTGTGCAAAAAGAGGTTGGACTTCTGCTTGGAAATCTTCAACAACTGGCTGAATTTTTGGTTGAATGTGTGTTGTAGTTTCAGTGTCCTGATTGCATTGCCGCACAAAACCATCAATCTATTCCTGGTTGTAATCAAGTAGACGCAGGCATGTCTCTGCTACAATAACATCCTCTTCATCTTCCACCATGCAAGCATCACCTTCTGTTCTAGGACTTGGTACATCATCTTCAACAATATAGCCTTGACTTGGCCCCATGTCCTTGTCAAGGGCTGACCGATCAAGTGGCCAAATACCTATTCTACGAAACCCACTAATAATGTTGGATGGTTTCAAAGCTGTTTTGAAAGCTTGGCTTGCTAGAGTTGCCAACTCTTCACGCCCAATATCAATATGTGGGTTGTTAGCTTGTCAGATGGTTCAAACCTCTCTAAGATATGCCTTGAATGGAGCAAAAATGTTGACATCCAATGGCTACAGCTTGTGACTGGTATGAGCAGGAAGTGTTAACAGGTCTATTCCTAATTTTCTTGCTTCTTCAATGGTTTTGAAAGCCACGTGGCTGCCATGGCCATCAAAAATCAGAAGGGACCTGTTTGTTGGTGAAACGCCACTAGGGATATTACCTGCAAAATGGTCTAACCATTTGACAAATAGTTCCTTTGTCATCCAAGCATGTTCTTGGATTGCCATCAATGCACCTATCTCACAATTTACTATATAATTCTGCATGTGCCTTTTTGATTTAAATAGGTAGAATCCAGGAATACTTAACACAGTTGCATTTACACAAGCCAACATTGTGATCCACTCTCTACTCTTTGAAACCAAATGTGGTACACTCTTTACACCCAATTTTACAATAAATCTCATTCCATAGTTCCTACTAGCTTGAATACCTGTCTCATCGCAGTTCCAAATTCGGCTTGCTCCATAGTGGTTAAGGTTAATCATATCTTCAAGGTTGTCATAGAAAGCTTGCTCGACTGAAGGACGAACCATAATTGCTCTATCACTGTCCACTCCTTCAGCAGTTCTTATTGTCAAATCTGGGTGCCTTCTTCAAAATCCTGCCCACCATGACCTCTCGGGGACACCATTTGGATTGGGCCGAGTTGTAGTGATTTGGGCAACTGTGGATTGTAGTTGATTGAACGCAAGTCCGTGGCCCAAATCTGCCATGTCCTTGCACTATTGGACAATTTCACCCTCGTCCTCATCAGATAATATGGTACGTGGACCCCTCTTCTTGGTGGTGGTAACTCCCAACAACTACGCCCTCAAACTGCTAGGTGGCATACCCCACTTGATTGCCGTTGCCCTGATTGACATGTTGTGTTCTTTGACACTTTTGATTGCTCCTTCCATATCAACATATGTCCATTGGCTAATGGGTACAGCTGAGGGAAGTTGTACATCGGACTGAGCATTTGGCTGAACATCTGGCTCAATAGGTGGTTCGACTTCTGTTGTGTTGGTGGCTTCATCCGCAGAGTCAGGAACGTCTACTTTTGTAGGAATTTCATGCACTTCCTCTACAGGCTCTTCATCAACGAAGTGGACCCCATGAGTGACTCTAATGGCGCGTGGTCCTCTTCCTACAACCCTTTTAGAGAGTCTTCTAGCAGGTGCCATTATATTCCACTTAACCTGCACAAACAGTAAAATTTGCATAACTTGGTAGTGCAACAAAGAATATTAATTCATGAGGGATCAAATTTGTACTAGTCACATGTAAAAAGAAATGATTACAGTCAAACCCAGCCAAACCCTCAATGGTATTGACAAAATAATTCAGGAGGGATCAATTTTGTACCAGTCACATGTAAAAAGAAATGATTACAGTCAAACCCAGCCAAACCCTCGATGGCATTGACAAAATAATTCATGAGGGATCAATTTTGTACCAGTCACATGTAAAACAAAATGATTACAATCAAACACAGGCAAACCCTCGATGGCATGACTACATATATATGCATTTGTCTACAAATTGTAATGACAGTCAATTTTGTAGGATCAATTTTGTAATAGTCACATGTAAAATGAAATGATTACAGTTAGTTATCACAACACCATACAGAGATATTCACTCAAACAGCGTCAACGCCAACGAAAACCCACTGTTCTACAAACAAACTTGTAGGTGAAGAGAGGTGGAGACGTTACCTGTAGCGTTTGGGTGTCGGACGAAGTCGCCATGGCTGCACGAGCTGGCGTCGACAACGGGAGAGAGGAGACGACAATGAAAAACCACGGGAGATAATGAGTTTATGGCTTAAAGCTGCCTAGCAACTAGGGGTTAGGTTAGAAGTTTCCGGTGGGTTGATGAAGGGATTCGAAGAGAATCAAAAAAATATGTAAACCCATTAATCTGTATGCTAAAATCCCTCAATAATTTGGGGTTAAAACTAGAAACCCATAAAATTTCATTATTATACTTGGTCAAAATTCCATCAATGTTCTATTTGAATGACATTACATTGTTAAGAACATATCATTGTTGTAAATATATACATACAATCTGATGTTTTTATTGACAAACACTGAAACATAGTGTACTTAGTGATACCACACAATGATATGTTCTTATTAGATTGTATGTATGTATATTCATATAAGCTATAGTGCTAGTAAAACAATACATACAATCAAACCTTTATGAAAATACATTACATTGTATGTATGACATTACATTGTTAAGAACACATTATTGTCTGTAAATATATACATACAATCTGATGTTTTTATTGACAAACACTAAAACATAGTGTACTTAGTGATACCACACAATGATATGTTCTTATCAGATTGTATGTATGTATATTCATATAAGCTATATGTGCCCCATTTGCCTTCATTAAACCTTACCGCGGCTTGCTGGGCATCTTTAAGCCCTAAACTCATCATCTCCTGCAAATTTCTTGTCAGATTACAATTTGCAGACAATGATATATTCTTAACAGATTGTATGTATATATGAATATACATACATACAATCTGATAAGAACATATCATTTTCTGTAAATATATGTATACAATATGATGTTTTTATTGACAAACACTGAAACATAGTGTACTTAGTGATACTGCACAATGTGGTTAGATTGTGGAAATTGATGGTATAAGCTATAGTGCTAGTAAAACATTAATCATTAAGAAAGAACTAGTGATCAACAATTATATACAAATTGATAAGAATATATCATTGTTTGCAAATATAATTATTTCAATTTGCAGACAATGATATATTATTATCAGATTATATATATATATATATATATATGTATATACATATAATCTGATAAGAATATATCATTGTCTACAAATATATACATACAATCTGAAAAGAACATATCAGTGTCTCCAAATATAATGATCACTATTTGCAGACAATGATATATTCTTATCAGATTGTATGTATATATTTACATGCATACAATCTGATAAGAATATATCATTGTCTACAAATACATATGTACAATCAAGTGTCATCATGATAATGCAGGGATTCGAAGAGAATAAAAAAAATCTGTAAACCCATTAACCCATATGCTGAAACCCCTCAATAATTTGGGGTTAAAACTGGAAACCCATAAAATTTCATTATTATACTTGGTCAAAATTCCGTCAATGTTCAGTTTGAATCGCATTACATGTGATTATTTCATAAAACAATGTCAAATAAAATCATAGCAGGGAAACCCTTGATTGCATAGACAGATTAATTCATGAGGGATCAAATTTGTACCAGTCACATGTATGTAATCTGATAAGAATATATATATATATATATATATATATATATGTATACATTATGATAAGAAAATATCATTCTATTTACAGAGAATGATATATTCTTATGAGAATGTATCATTGTATTTGCATAGAATTTTATATTCTTATCAGATATATATGATGAAACCCTACATTGCATGACTGTATATATATGTATTTGTCTGCAAATTGTAATCCATAAACTGCTCTAAAAATTGGGACAAAAACTATAAACCCATTAAACTTCATGATTAGTAAAGAGGGATTCAAAATATAACTGTGATATGATTCCAAAATGGGTAATGCTGCTGTTATTATCTTGATTTATGATGAATGCAGGTGAAAAAAATGTAACTATGATATGATTAAATAATGGAAAATGCTAAGTTGAACAACTAACTAAAAACATATTAATTTGTATGCCTGAAAAGAATGTAAACTTTAAGTACATAAATATAAATGTAAAATAGTATGCCTGAAAATAATGTAAACAGTGAGTACATAAATATAAAATAGTATTTTGAATAATAAGAATAGATAAAATAAATGTAAAACAGCTAACTGATAATATAAAACATGAAACAGTATTTTGAATAATGAGAACAGATAAAATAAATGTAAAACAACTAACTGATAATATAAAACATGAAACAGTATTTTGAATAATGAGAACAGATAAAATAAATGTAAAACAACTAACTAATAATATAAAACTGATAATATAATGGGTGTACCAACCTGAATAAGCTCCCCCTTTAAAGACGAATGTGCAGAAATTGCCTTAGGAAGCTCTGAATTTTGCAGAGGATAAATTGCCTTAGGAAGCTTTGATTTTTGCAGAGGGTATTCAGTGAAAGCAGAGGATAATTCGTAATTGTAATGACCCTGGAAATTCCCTCTTATAAAGTCATCCGAATTGGATGCATTCAATTATAGTGGTTGAATTTGAAATTCGAATGCATTGAATTGTGGTGGCTGAGTTTCAAATTTGAATATTTTGTGGGAAACAATCTGTCATTTCATTTTGCACTGGCCATTTATGCCTGACTTCTATCGCGGCCTTTAGGAATTCAATTTTATATTTGGTTTAATAGATAAAATAGGTGGCTTGCATAAATTCAGTGATTTATATGAATTATAATAGGTTTTTTGGTTTATTAGGGAGCCTTACACCATTAACTGTGTGTGCAGGTACCACAAGTTGATGGAGATAAAACATGAAGATGTGATAGAAAGTGTGGGTGAATGTGCAATTGATAGCTCATAAAGTTGATCAATGTTTGTTATTATGTCAAAATGTGCACCATTACTGTTCATAATGGTTTATATAATGTGAAATTGTGCACCATTAACTGCTCAAATATACATTTATATATTATGTAGTTGAAGCTTTGAGCCACTTGCATAGAGTGGTAATTGTAAACATAAATGTACTTAAAATAAATGAAAAAATTATTTTATTGTCTGCAACTTGACTTTATTCAAAACATATATGTACCAATAGATGTTTAGATTTTATTTTTTTTATTGGTTAGTTACACATTTAGTAGTGAACATATATTGGTGTCATGTGTCATTTTTTTTTGGCATAAATAAAATAATGTAATGACTAAAATATAAACGGTTATTGGGGGGTCAGGTGAGCATGGAGTGAACGGGTACTGGATCGTGGACAGCAATTGGAAGTTTTCCCCTAACATGTATTTTTATTTTATTTTCATCGTGATATAAATTCGTATCATCAAACTTATTCATATATATAATAAATTAAGGACTTTATTACAGAATAATAGATGGACTAAGCAGCAGTATTTTCTTTCAAGCATGGACAGAGGCCGCTCAAGGTCGCTCCTTTTCCATCACCACGCCTTGCTTTGTACGCTCACTCCTCAATCCCCGCCACCCTCTCAACGCTGCTCGAATTGATAGCCATTACATGGCACTCCCTTTCTCTGCTCTCGATCACACCGATCCTCCTCCACCCCAAATTGGGCGGATCTATCATTTGGATGCTCTCACGCTTCTCCAATTGCAGGCCCTAGCAAACCAAATTCAAGAAAAACCCAAGGTTGGCAAATCTATAACGAAGATGGAGGCAGTCTCGGCCTATATTTGGAAAATTTATGCTCGCGCATAGGCACTGACTTCTTCAGAACGAACCAAAATCGGTATCCCGATTGACGGGCGTGCGTACTTGAACCTTCCTCCCTCCTACTTCGGAAACGCAATTGCAATTCCTTTCAAGGAGAGTTATGAAGAGCAGATATTGGAGGAGCCATTAATCAAGACCGCACAAATCGTACGTAACGTCATTAATGCTTCTGCAAACAGTGAATATTTCAGGTCAATTGTCGATTGGGTGGAGGAGAAGAGACCGGCAGTGATGTTAGCGAGAGTGTATGCGGAGGGAGGGTCTAGCGTGGTGGTGTCATTAGGAGTGAGGATTCCATTATATCAGTTTGACTTGGGATGCGGGAAGCCTGCGTTTTCAAGTGTATATTTTCCATGGGGAGGAACAGCAGGATATGTGATGTTGCAGGCGAGCCCCCTGGGAGATGGGAATATGGTGGTCTACATGCACATGGCTGAGAAGCACTTAGATGCCATTGAAACTGATCCTGAGTTTCTGTTCGTGAGAGCCAGTCGAATGGATTTATGGTAACAGTAGGGAGCTTCTTGAATAAAGATCCAAGAAGAATTGCAGTAAGATTCTTAAGCCTAGTTTCCTATGCGTGTGGGGTTTTCAGGCCACTAGTGTGGAGAAACAAAGGCATATGTACAATTGTACACATCAAAAATAAGTACGAATAATAAGAATTTTCCTGTAGAAAGCTTAAATGCCATAGCCATGCTTGCGATACACCTCTAGTCCTCTCATTGTTCCCCTTTCATGTTTGAATTGAGTGTCTCGGTCAAAAAACCAAAATCAACTAAGTTGAAAGTTTACCAACAAAATCTTTCAAATTTGAAGAGCCGAGGATGCCACATAAAAACATTTCATGATGTTTAAACTTGTCAGTCCTGATAGGTTTAAATTTTGTGCTATTGGCTAATGCAACTGAGTCAATTTTTTTGGAGACTGTTAGGTGTCAAAAGGGGAAACTCAATGAAGTGGCCAATGAGCCTCAAGGATCTTTCATGTGTCACCTTGGCATGTAACTTCAAAGGGACTGCCATGAGTTTCTAGAGCCTCCACATGTCATCACAACATACTGATGCATTCTAGTTGTCGTGCCATTAATCACATTATGACAACTCACATTTCATGCCAAGAACTGTCTATATGAATGGTGATCTATGTTCATTGATGATATTATCTAGGATCTCAGAACTCTTTTTAAACTTGATGCTTCTATTCAATTTAGTGGTTGTTTTTCTAATTTTTTTCTCAAAGAAACAATTTCATTTGGGCTCATTAGCATTTCCATCAGATTAGAGATATATCATAAGTATGGGTAGTCCATTTAAGATTTTCAAGATTGGCTTTAATCAATGGAAAATAAAAAGGTGGGCATGAATGATAATAATAATATTTTTATAACATATTTTAAAATATATTTTCTAGTGATCAAGAGGATTGAACATCTATTTTTTAATTTTATGATAGTGTTATGTAGAACTAGCCTACATATGTAAGATCAACTTTAGTTGTTTCAAATATAAGAGATTATCAAAAAGTATTTATGTTCCTTTTAAGATTTTCAAGATTGAATTTAATCAATGGAAAGTAAAAAAGTGGGCATGAATGATAATAATAATATTTTTATAACACATTTTAAAATATATTTTCTAGTGATCAAGAGGATTGAACATGCATTTATTTTATTTTATGATAGTGTTATGTAGAACTAGCCTACATATGTAAGATCAACTTTAGTTGTTTCAAATATAAGAGATTATCAAAAAATATTTATGTTCCTTTTTTCCTTAATTTTTTCTATTACATTTAGTAACATTTATATTACATAAAATATCGCATTGAAGAAAATAAAAGATATATAACAAAAGAAAATGTAAAATCCACTTGAATTTTACCTAGACTAAATATTTCATGTATCCCATGTTGTAGAATATAATTCAAGTAGTAATGAACTAAAAAAAATATCTCAATAGTATTTTATATTTTCATATTTACTTTTATTTGAAACTTATAGGTGCAAACATATATTTATATCTACATATACAACTCAAAACATATAATTACAATTGTAAGAACACATATGCATAACTATATTTATTTATGAATTTATAGAAGCTTATTTTTGCTAGTTTGGCTAGCATGAATTTTTGGTTGTGATTTTACTATGGGAAATGTAATGCCCCACCACGTAACCCTAGAGGAAGTTGCAATAATCTACGAAAGCGCACAATTTTTTTTAATTATTATTTAAAAGTATAATATACATATAAGTTCACTATCTATCGCCAACATCCTCTAAGGCTATGAGACTAAGGTTACGCTTGAATCCCATACATAAAACATAAAGACATCCATAGCGTGATTAACTACTTAAGGAAATAAATGTTCATACATTCCATACATGAAATTACATCATAAAGATAAGATATACATCAAGAATTCCAACATTACATTAACTCATCAATAAAGTTTACATCACTCATTCCCATAATGAGGTAGTTCATACAAATGTGTTACATAATAAATGAAACCTCCTCGAATACAACTGAGGGGTAATAAAATACATGAGTCATCTATAACAATTACAAAAAATGAAATAACAAGCTGGAATCCACGAGCTCTCCAACTGAAAATCTCGCCATCATGATCTAAAGATAAAGGGGGACCCAACGGTGTAGGGTGCACGTTCCTCCCAACCAAGTGGTACCCGAAGGCCCACCCCCATGCTAGGAGATAGTAACAAGGATACGAGACAAAACCTACTACCTCTAGACACAGGCTAACACAAACTGACTCAAACAAATACATGAACCACACAATCACAAGGGTCACATTGCTTCTAGTGTTACACAATCGTTTAGATCACAAAATTAACAAAAAATTGACCTAGGAAGAGTGCCATCACAATGTTGCATGGGATATCTTGGTAAGTCTTCCTAGGCCTCAACCCCCAACTTGGGATATCTTGGTAGCCTCTCATGACTTCCAGCCCCACATGCAGTCCAAAGCGAAATTGAATATCTTTCGAGAAGACAAGATATCGATCATGCCATTCCAGGCCTTCTCATCTCATCCCAAATCTATACTAGCACAAGGGTCCATGAGTGAGGCACATTTATCTTAATTAAGTATTGAATACTACCCAATCCCCTAACAAATTAATTACATTATAACTGGATTAACTAACTTACAATGAGTTATCCTGGCACCATTTTGTGTGTTGGCGCTCATTGCAAGCCACTCCCCTAAGACAACCTCATGGAACAATTAAACTAGCCAAGGCAAACTAGTGCTACTACAAAAATACCAACTACCCCACTCAAGACATTAGGGCAACACTTCCTCGTTCGTGGAAACCAGGTAATCACTGACAATAGAAAATGCACTAATCCAAGGGTAACAAATTGGGTTGACACAAAAATAATTCCCAACCCACAATTCCATATTACGACTAGAAGACTTAAACATTTCTAACCAATTCCTTTAAATAAGAAAACAAAGGAATAACAGGCAAAGGCAATCATACAGGAAATAAACTACTTTCAAATATATTAAATCCAATTTCCTCTCTACAGTGAATTTACAGTAAAAATAATTGCCCAAGTAAATAAATTAAGTAAAATAAAATTAAAGCCTCTTCACATCTAGAAAAGGGAAATTCTAAATTAACAGTAAGTCAATTTCCTCGATTACTTTTAAAAGAACATTAATTTCACAAAAAGATTAACTCAACCAATTCTTCTACTTGTTCATATATGCATGCACCAATTTTTAAAATAAAAATCATTAATTATATATTTAAATATATATATACAACAAACATATACATAATCATATATGTATATATTTATGTCAAAGTATATATACTTAAATATATATTAAATATTCAATAAAACACACATTATTTCCTTATACATAATAAATGTTCATTTAATATATATAAATCTAAATATATATATATATATATATATTAAATGCCATCTATATATATATTATATATATTAAAAGTTAAAGTTTTATTAAAAAAAATATAAAAGAAATCGCATTTAATACAAAACGAAGAAAGGAGATGATGCTGGTGCCAGACTATACTTTGTACAGCCGACAACCATGCCTTTGGGGGCTACGCTAGCTTTGGCAACGCTCCCTCCACTTTAATGTGGAGGGTGCTGCCATTGGCAGTGCTTCAACCCATTAAAGGTACGGTGGGGTTAATCCCCCAATATGTTAACATATAAAAAAAATTAAATAAACTTTTCTCACAAGTAAATTGCATCTAGCTCACCGTACGACGATTAATTCAAATTCGGAAAAATTTAATTTATTTTTTAACAAAATATTATATATATATATATATTCAACAATATATATATATTAATATAAATCCAATAAATCAAATACTGAATTTGGAGAAATAATTTCCATAATGAATTTTATAGGAAAATTTTTACAAACACCACATAAAACCAAATTTTATAGAGAGAATTCTATAGATGAATTTCTCAAACTAATTAAGGAGGAATCTTTTAACTTTGCTCAAACAAGAATTTTAGGAAGAAAGAACAAAACAATTTCTCACAGATTAATTTCACAAAAAATTTCCCGAGAAAATCAAACCTATACCTAAGTGTTTCCTTCTGGGTTTCCCTAAATTCACTATAATACCAATTTTCCATTTCGCTAAAGTTTTCCACGGAGAATTTCAACCTACAAAAGAAAATGATTCTACACAGAAATTTATTTATGGCAATACAAATTTTAACACAAAACACAAACTTAAGAGTTTGCACAAACAATCTTTTACAAAGAAGATCTAATCTAGAAGCTTTTCAATTTAAAACTTAACAAAATCTAAAGAATGAACCTATAGTCCAATGCTTGTGAATTTGTAAATTTGAAGTAACGCCTCCTCCACAGATCCAAGAAATTTCCCCATATGGACAATAGCTTCCTTCAGAATAAAACAATTTCCCAAACACAACAACAATTTCCAAATTTTTTTTTTTTTGTAAAATTTCAGAAAACACAAAATCTCTTTCTATAGCAACTCTTCAAATATTTTTCCAGCACCCAAGCAAATCACAAAAAAACTCTTTTTTTTTTCAATTTCCCAACACAAAAAAATATTCCCGTGCTTCTGCCATGAAGAAGCTTCCAACTTCTTCCGTCAAAGCACAATCTTCTCCCCATGATTAAATTTCCAACAAAATAATTAATTCTTCTAACACATGTTAACAATCACAAAATATCTCCAGCAACCCATTTTGCATAAAATCCTCTAGAATTTAAAATTAAAATATTTAATAATTACAAAATATTTTCTATTTCAAATTTAACTTAATTAACTAATTTAATTAATCAATAAACAATATAATCCTAGGATTAAACTATTTATCAATTGAATTAAATTAATCAATTTATTAATTCTAAAATTCTAGCATTAAAATAAGATTAATCTAATAATCAACTTTAAATGATTAAATTCATTAAATTCCTTTTTAAAGCATTTTAACATATTAATTCAAAGCAATAATAAACAAATTTTAACAAGCAAAACGAGTAGACCAGATGACACACTGAGACTAGGGTAAAAGATTGAAAGAAGTATCCTAGCTACTATCTCCCAATCAACTTAACCATTGGGTGATGGACACGCTCAAACCTGTGAAGCTAGGTGGAGTCAATGTCTTGTACCTACAAACCCGTAAACAAGGCATAAATAGTACATGTATATAAACATCATAATAGAACACACTGCGAAGAGGAAGTCATAGAATCACAGGGCGCTCGCAAGCAAGTGATGCAATTTCGTCCCCTTCACCAATACACTATCATGAAACTGACAGTTCTAACATATATATTCTACTCATGTGCATATAACCATGTTATTCCAAATAATCATAATGCTAATCAAAGGCATGTCAAATAATAACATCAAAGAGAATAACATCACATCACAACATATAGTCCACATCGCGCTATAAATAGCGATCAAATAATAGAAAAACACCATAGAGTATATCAAAGTATAAGTGCAACCAGAAAACAAAGCTAAGCAAGGTAGAACACTGTCTAAAGCAAAG
The DNA here is from genome assembly GCA_007115665.2 of Sequoiadendron giganteum. Classification (NCBI taxonomy): domain Eukaryota; kingdom Viridiplantae; phylum Streptophyta; class Pinopsida; order Cupressales; family Cupressaceae; genus Sequoiadendron; species Sequoiadendron giganteum. The sequence goes on from CM021104.1 coordinate 613,823,809, forward strand.
AGAAAAATGGAGGGGTATTATAGGAAAACATTTGATTATAAACTATCATGTATTTATTTGAAAAAAAAAACCTCATATATTTGATTTTTCAATGTAAAATATATATAATATGAGTAGTAACAAACATAGAGAAAAATCTACCAACATTGGGACTATGTTAAAATACTTCATAGTTGATTTCTATATTTAGTGTTATAGATGATGCAGTTGTGTTAAGAAATACAACTAAATAATTTTTGGACTCCTTAGTGTTACCAAACATTCATTTGACTGGCCCTCACGAACAAAAATTCAGGATCAGTTTCAATGACATCTAATTGCTTCTCGGCCATGTGCATATACATCACCATATTCCCATCTCCCACGGGGCTCACCTGCAACATCACATACCTTTTTGTTCCTCCCCATGGAAAATATACACTTCAAAACGTAGGCTTCCCACGTTCCAAGTCAAACTAATATAATGGAATCCTCACTCCCGATGACACCACCACAACAGACCCTTCCTCTGCATATACTCTCACTATCATACACCCTCATATTTCATGATAAAGGATCTGAAATAAAAAAGGAAGGGAAATTAATTGTAGATGCGAGTAGAACTAGCAATAACCTTTACATCCAAGTTAGTGAAATCAAAGGTGGAAAGTGTTATATGGGGCAAGAAGATGAGAGTTAGTTATGGCATAGAAGGATGGGGCACATAAACTTTGACAACATTGTAAAAATCAACAATAAGCAGGTGGTGAGAGACATGCCAAATATTTCAAAGTCTTCAAATAAAATTTATAAGTAATGTCAATATGGGAAGAAAATAAGGGCGAGTTTCAAGAAAAAGGAGTATTTCATGTCTAAACCCTTGGAACTTATCCATACTGACCTATGTGGACCAACCATAAAAAAAATTAGGCAAGGTGAGACTTATTATATGTTGTTAATTGATGATTATTCCAGAATTCCTTGGGTTAAATTTTTTAATGAAAAATATGAGTATTTTGAGAATTTTAAGGCATTCAAAGCATTAGTTGAGAATGAAGATGGTCTAAAAATCAAATGTATGAGATTATATAGAGGAGGAGAGTTCACTTCAAATGAAATTGAAGAGCTATGTGAATAACATGGTATAAGGATACATCTTTCTATTATAAGGACTCCATAACAAAATAGATTTATGGAAAGAAAAAATATAATTCTCCAAGAAATGGAAAAAACCATGTTAAATGAGTCCAAGCTATCAAACACATTTTAGAGAGAAGTGGTTCATATGACACTCTACATTATGAATCAAGGACAAATCAAAATAAATAATAAAAAAATACCATATGAACTATGGAAGGGTAGGCCAACAATAGTGAATTATTCGAGAGAAAATATTATTTAAGAAGAGATGAGGAAGATTTGGAAATAAATAATTTTAGGTAAATGATGGAGGTATTTCCTTTGTTACTCTTCAAGGATAAAATTATACATGTATTAAAATAAGAGATTGCACAAAATTATTGAAAGTACATATGTCAGAGTAGATGAGGAATGACATCAAAGAGAAAAGGCACAAGAAGTTGATTGCAAAAAGGAAGAAAGTTTCAAAGAAAAGGAAGTAGAGGAAGAAATTGAAAATGAGGTAGTTGAGAAAAGAGACACAAAGACACCATAAAAGACACAATAAAAGATATAATATACAATGTCTTATAGATTTTTCAAAGGAATCATCCAAAAGATCTAATTCTCAATAATAAAGATACAAAAATTCAGACAAGAAGGAGATTAACTAATACATCAGAAAATGTAAACATATCCTTGCTCTCTAAAGTAGAAACCAATAATTTTACAAAATCTTGAGAAGACAAGTGCTGGGAAAATTCTATGGAAGAGGAGTTGAATCAAATCGAAAAGAATGAATCTTAAGAACTTGTCCCAAGGCCTAAGGATAATAATGTCGTAAGATTTATTGTTAAATAAACCCAAGATATAATGAAAGATTATGAAAGCATGAAATCAAAATAATATGCTAGAATAAACTGTATTATATATAGCAAATGAAAGTACATGAAAATTATACAAAGAGCCACTTCTTTATATATAGCAAGGAAATGCATGAGGCAAACCAAGATCTCATATAAAGTAAAGAGTTTAACTAGAGTTAAGCCTATGCAATAAAGCAAGAAATTTTATCTAAGAAGGAAAGATTATCTAAGAAAGCTTATCCAATAAAGTAGGAAATATTATCTAAGAAAGCTTACCCAATAAAGCAAAAAATATTATCTAAGAAGGAAAGCTTATCTAAGAAAGATTACCCAAATCTAGAGAAAATAAAGTAAATAGATATTAAAATAATTAATTAAATAAATTAATGCAACTACATAAAAACATACTAAGTAAGCTTAAGTGAGTGTAAAAAAAGGAATCGTTTACTCTATCACCCCCCTTAAGTGTAACTTAGGAGAAAATCCTACAAAATATACAAAGATAAGTCTTGACAATAAGGCCTAATCAAGTGCCTAATTACAAACAAAAGAGAAAGGAGAAAAAAAATTGGAACAAAACTCATAATCAATTGTTTAAAACTTAGAAAACATAAGCTACAACTATTGATGAAGATTTGTTGATAAATACCACACTACAATAGGATTAAGATCAGAGTCAAAGAAACCAAGGCATGGGTATCACCAGGATACTCTCAAATGTTCAAAATTACAAATTGGAACATATTTTGGATTGCTCAATTAGATTGGGTTGAATATATAGGTACCTAGTCTTTGGATATAGAAATTGATTATCTAAATACAAGAAGATTTTGCTTTGCAGAGATGTTCTCTTAAGTGGATAAAAATTAAGATTCCCTCCAAAATTTCTCTTAATTTTGGAACTTTATCATCCAGTGCTTGATTTGCACTAACAAGAACCAAAAAAATCACGTGCGAAAACCAATGAGAGAATACAAACACAAAGCATGCTAAAAAAATATAGGCATGCATTTAGATGGATGTTCACATCTTGCTCCATAGTTGCCTTCACAAAAATTTTCCTTCAAAAGATTGGTACTTTATAATTAGTGTGTTTACAATGAAATGATTATTGCTAGAATATAGTAAATTAGGACATCAAATGTGTCCCTCTTATACAAAGATCACCAGATTTTACAATTATGCCAAATTGTAAGCCAAAGCACAAAAATACATATGTTTGGTACAAAATAAGGAAAATCTACATGGATGACTATGTAGAGAATTACAATACCTTTCCAATACCTATTGGAACATGAAAAATAAATGTTTTGGTGAAAAGATATGGCCTCTGAAAAAAATTGCCCAGTTAGGCATGCAAGTGCTAACGTCATCCAATAGAAAAATCAACTGGGGTCAAAGTTGTCGAAAATCAACAATTTTATATGAAAATAGGGGGGTTTGGGCCTTTTGGATGTAAATGCATATGTAGTCTATTTTTCCTTAAATTACCCTGATTTTCAATAGCATGTTGGAATGCTCACAGAAGATTCTTGATTCATGCCTTAGTCAATCTAACCTTTGGTGTCTAATTTTGGTGAAATAAGAGGCTAGTCTAACTTTTTTGGTTGCTCCGAACAAGATGGTGAGTCAAGATTCGATCCAAGAGGCTAAAAAATTTACATGTAGGACACATGGAAATAAAAAAGTAGATGTTAATTTGGTGAAATGAGAGGCTTCTTTGAATTTCTCAGCTACTTTGAACATAATGGTGAGTCCAAATTCAATCTAAGAGGCTGCAAAACATACATGCAACTAAAAAAGAAGATGTTAAACCCTTGAAGTCTATTTTTTTGTATATTTTTGATTCTCCAGATCATCTGAGGATGCAAGAGAAGAGCATACTCTTTTTCTACCAAAAATAACAGATTTGCACTCAATATTTCTAAAAAGAAATCCTATTAATCATGAAGGATTTGATACTATGTAAGAATCACTCATATGCTCTGATACCAAGTAAGATTTAATATTAAATAAACCCAAGATACAATGAAAAATTAGGAAAGAATGAAAGAAAAATAAAATTCTAGAATAAACTATATTCTATATAGAAAATGAGAGTACGTGATAAGTATACAAAGATCCAATACTTTATATAGAGCAAGGCGATGCATGAGGTAACCTAGGATCTCACATAAAGCATGGAGTTCAACTAGAATTAGCCTATGAAATAAAGCATGAAAGATTATCTAAGAAATCTTATCCAAATATAGAGAAAATAAAGTAAATAGCTAGTAAACCAATTATAGAGAAGGTGGATTCGTCACCCCCAAGGCTCCAAGTCATGGGAGAGCCTCAAGCAATGAACTAACCTAAACTACCTTAGATTTATCAATAGGTAAAGAAAGAAGAGACAGGTTGAAAATGAAGGGAAAATTTAACTTTGTTTCCCTTCTGCTAATGACAGGCGTTTTTAGAAAGTAGGTGAGCAGACTAGCAAGGGTCTGAGACTGCAAACTAGACAACTCTTTTTTTGAGGACACCAGACTTTAGCACGTCACATTGGAGTCTCAGGGATGCATTGGCATCCTGTACAGACAAAAGGTCAGATGATAAACATAAATGCACAAGGTAAACTCATGAACTGAATATTGGAGTTTTGTAATTTAACAATTTAATAGGAAAGTGCAAAAAAAAAAGTACAGCAAGAAGAATACTATAAATCTATTCCAATGATGAAATGACAAAGAAAGGGAGAGAGAAACAACTTACGAATGATCTAACTCTCCAAATATGGCTCTAAGTGGATGAACCTACACCTACACACACAAAAAAGGAAAAGTTTTGGGTTGTGTTTTGAGGTTTTCCTCAATTAGGACCCTATTTTGGTGCTCCCACCTCCATGAAAAACTAGTATGCAATGATATGGAGAAAACTGATAAAGGAGAGAATGAAAATAGCACAATAAAGTGGAGATCAATGACAACATGGATGCTACTCTATAAGATGATAGATGCAAATAAATGAAAAGACATAATGTCACCTTCCCTACTATAAGCACTTAATGCCAATAGAGGAAGGAGAAAGATGATGTACCACCATGCCAAGGAGGTAGAGCTTCATAAACATATGAAAATGATGGTATTGAAGCAAGAAGACATTGTAGAGACCAAGTAAAAGTTGGTAACAACAAGGTAGAGTGAGAATAAAGCAAGAAGGATCTTCAAAATGATCAAGAAGTGTTAGAATGAGAGAGATTGACCTTCAGAGTGTAGAAGTGAATAGAGAGAGTGATAGAATGAAGTTTGAATGGATAAATGGAGGCAAAGATTTGATAAGTCAATATTAGATACAAGATGATACTTCTATAAGCAATCATCAAGCATAACGTCTCTATAGATTACATAGGAAAGAATTGGTTAGGACAACAACACAACACACTGATGTCTGTGCGATGCGTGCATGTCACTAACAAAATTTTTTCCACCGACATAAAATTATAGGGACGTGTGGAAAAATTAGGATGGTGGCAGCAAGTTTTTGCATCATCAAATTGTACAACTAAGGTAAGGGTAAATTAATGGGAAATTTTCCTAGGTGTAAATTTACACCATTACATTTTGTCTCCACTTTAGTGAGCATACGTGTTAGTGCATGTGTGAGATAAAGTAGAAATAGGTTGAAGAGAATATACCAATATCATTGAGGAAGAAGATCTCTGATCTAACATACTTGGAAATGAAAGAGGGAGCTCCACCAAGATTAGAAGATGACACGGGTCTTTGATCCTGTGAAGCTAGCTATGATCTAACCACAAACATGTTAGGCTACAAAAAAAAAATGTTAGGTGAAAAATCCAATCATAAGACACACATTCATAAGACACAAGAAGACACAAGCCAACATGATAAGACATAGCTTCGTTAGATAGACACAAGACACACATTGATTAGATATATAAGCATGCGACTACCACAAACTATGTTACATGATAGTCATAGAAAATATTGAGTCTAGTCAGGTTGCCCCCAAGCTAGATGCCAGGATATAAGATGTCTGACATCAAGACACACAACATCAAATATTAGATAAAAGACACGCATTGTAAAATACCAAAGAATTATTTTTAAGAAGAAAGCTTTCAAAGGGGGTTCCTTTGGCACAGAACCCTTCAAGACACCAAGGGGCCCATTCAAAGGAACACTCCAATTGAAAGACACCACATTTTCTACAAGTTATTATGTCACCAAGGAATCCTTTTGAATGATCTTTCGTCAAGGAATCCATTGGAAAGTATGCTCCTTTTTCAAAGGAATGTTTTTTAGACTCTTTCATTTTAGGAAAGGGTGAGTGCACCAATCTGTGACACAATTTAGGTGCCAAATTGAAAAAACATTGAAAAAAAAAGTGAAATAAGTCATTTGGCGGATGCCAAATTTGGCGTGCGCCAAATGTCTTATTTCACATAAAAAGCAAAAAACGGGTTTCAAACCCTCATTTTGTCTTCAACCCGTAGCTTGAGGAAGAGGATTTCAGGTGTGCAACTCGTGCTCGCCAAAAATCTTCCATTGTTTGCATCCTTAGCTTGCCATTTTCCATGAGGATGCCGCCAACACGTCGGAGAGGTCGAATATTGCAAAGAGGTATGTATTTTTATTCTATTTATTTCGAATTTGATTTGGAATGCAAATTTAAATAGATTTTTATAATAAAACTTTGTTCTAATTTTCATGGAATGAATCTCCACCTTAAAAAATTGAGAATTCACAATCACCCCCTCATGAAGAACCTCTTATACAAGAACAACCCGAAACCCCTCCATCAATTAATAGGCATCCTCAAGGAACACAAGAAAATATTCAAAATCAAATTGAAAACAATAAAAGAGACATTGAACAATTAATTTCAAGATTAACCGAGCGTGCCGAAACCCACCCTTATAGGAGAGGGATTGGTGAATCATTGAAGTCAATTGTAGCTCATGTAGGAGAAATGAGTGAGCAAATGAATTTTTGGTCAACTAAGAGGCTTGGGATGAGACAATATTATGCTAGTGGTTTGTCATATGCAGACGTCAAAAAACTAAAAATTAGCAAAGCCGACTTGTGTGTCCTATTTATAGACCCAAAAACTAGTGAACCTTTGTCCCATGCATACAGGAGGTTCCCCATCCATTGGTGCCACCATGAGTTAATTAAAAACAAATTTTGGGAGTGGTGGTGGATGGTATTTGACCAACCTCCATGCAATAACCATGAGGTGCTGCAATAATTTTTGAAGAAAATCTATTGCAAGTTTATCCTAAATAAAATGCTAAACTATTTTGACATCTTAGACTTTTAGGGTAGAGGTGGGGGCTCCACACATGATAGACTTGATGCACAACATAATCCACAGTTGGCACCGAGAGCCTTGGGAAGACCTATGGTGGAGCATGTCGTTGTTCCTTCCATTGTTAAGGACAGTGTAGAGGTGGACAGAATGAAGTCGATTGGCTCACTCACCCAGACCATTTTACAGTGTGTGAGTCCTCTAGTAGAGCCTGGTGTTAAGGAGACGTGTAGGCCCTGAGCTCCACCCCACCATTGTGGCGCTTGTGGTGTTATTTACACGTACAATTATCAGGGTGCTCTTGATGTAGCTACACAACTTATGTCAGTTGCAGAGGTGATGGATTTCATAGATGATATTCTGAATGATACATTCGACATTGACACTCAGGTAAAATTTAGCAAGTTATTTTAATGTTTTTTGTTAAAATATATTTTAAAATTTAAGAATAGCTAAATTAGTAGAATTTTGATATGATGAAATCTCAGGGTCACATTGTTTAGGAGGGATTCTCTATTCCTATAGACCCTTATACATTATCGATGATGATTCCACAAGTATGCAACTAGTATTAAAGATGAATAGTTGAATGTTATATTTGAATGTTTGTTTCATAACATGCTTCGGATTTCAAACAGTTTCCTGGTGCACCCTCTTCCCCCACACCTCGTGATTCATATCCTCAAAAAATGTACACTCAGGCAACCTTTATTCATTAATGGTGTTGTAAATCTATGTTAGATAGTTTTTCATAATTTTGCGTATATACAAATTTAAAAAATTGATGAGAAACACAAAAATTGCATTCAAGTATTCCTTGATCATGTCACATTATGTTCTCCTAATTCAATTTTTGTTCCTTTATTCCTTCCTAATCCCTTACCATTAACATTTAATAGTTCACTCTATTTTCCATGATCCCCTCCTAGCCCATCCCACTAATATCTTCTAGTCCATGCTATGTGTCATTATGTCCTACTCCCATCTTATTGTACCCATTATTATATCACCCTAGATGTTCCATGATCCCCTATGTTCCACCCTATGTTCCTATATATCATCCTATGTTATACCATATTTATCCACGTTTCATCCTAGATAACTCTTCTCTATTATTGCTACACACAGGTCAAGTTCGCACTTTGTGTATAATAGTCAAACCCTAGACACCTCCTAATTCACCCTATGTTGCATTATTCCCTAATAATTGCATCCCATTAACCTCAAATTTTCCTATTTTTTTATCCCATCCTAGCCCATCCCATAAATCTATACTAGTCCATCCTATGTTCCATTAATCCCTTTGGTGCAGGGGCATCACTTTTTTCTATGTTTCTTCATTAAGTGTCTGATAGTGGTGCAGGAGCACCCATGGGTCTAAGGGACCTAGAATCATTTTTTATTTTTTGTTTCTTTGTTTAATGTGGGAATAAGGTCTTATGGACCATTTCATTTCTTTGTAATAGGTCTCCTAGGGATTTGGTGGAGTTTTGGTCTTGATGACCAACTTTTTGTACAAACAAGGTCTCCATCCTCCTTTGTAAGTCTAGTGCATTTTGGAAAATTAAGAAAAAAGGATGCCTTGATGTAGCTAGACACCTGAGGGGAGTCATATTTTTCATTTTGAGGAGTTTTGGATTCCTTTCACACAATTTGGAGGTATCTTTGTAGTCGGGTTGGTGAAAATTGGCTAAATTGCCTTAATTAGGCATTAAAGAGTAAAAAATGAAGTCTTTTTGTGTTTCCAATGGCCAAATGATTCAAATCTCAGTTGGAGGAAGTTGGAGGAGGTTGGAAGGCTTCATATATGCCTCTCTTGGTCGAGACAAGGCTGTTCTTGAAGTTTGGAAGAAGTTTTCAATAAAGAGTTTGTTGATTTATGTGTTTTCTTGAAGAAATTGTTGATCCCATACTTGGTACAGTCTGTACATGTTTTTTCATGCTCCAAGCCTTTAATGGTTGGATAGGTAATTGAATAAGATTTATTTTGGAATTGGAGTGATGAGATTCCGTTGAGTATCAAGGGAGATATCTTAATTTTACTCCTAGTTGGTATGAAAACCCTCAAAATCAAGGTTTTGAGTGAATTATGGGTGTTTCTTCTATCCACACGTTGTAGAGTTGCTAAATCTTGGTGGGATGGAAATTATATGCATGTACTATTAAGAGGGAGTGAGGTCTAAATCACCATAGTGATAGTTGTTTGTTGAAACCTAAGTGCTAGAGAGTTGTTGAACCTTGTTTTGTCCTAATGTGACATGATTCAAATGCTTTCAAGTTTCGTGGGTGGTCTGAGTTGTGAACCCTAGGTGTGTGGGGGCTGATCATTTAAAGAATAATTGAATTTATGACTCCTTGTAAGAGTATTTGAGAGAAGCGTTGAATTGGATTGTCTTTGTCATCATAGTTGTGTGTTTACCTTCCCTGCCACTCTGTATCAGATAGGAAAGGTGTGTTAGGATGTTTGATTTGAGTCCTTGATTCTTAATAAGGTCTAATGTGACCATTCTATTGTAATTGATCAACTTTGAGGGGCTTCTGTATTCATCTTGTAAGGTTTGCAAATTATGTGGAAGGAATTCTCAAAGTTGACAAGGGGTGTCAAGGTAGATAGTATGATGTTTTCTTGAGTAAGTCATGATTTCTTAGTTGAATAAGGTCTGATTAGACTATTTGTAATAGTTTAGGTGTTTAAGAGGGTCTAGGAAAATATAAAGAGTCAAAACTTGAAAATGCTAAATTTGTGAGTTGCATAAATGCAACAAATTTGTAATGCAATGGTCATGAGAGGTTTAAAAAGTAGTTGTAAGGAAATTGGGCATTGGTTTGATGAGAAGAAGCCTTTAAAAAGGCATGAAAACTCATTTTGTAATGTTGGCTTAAAGTTTGAAGCATTGGCAATAAGAATATCTATGTTTTTCATCAAATTTCTGAGTTTTCTTGTCATTTGCAGGCTTGTACGAGCCCATACAGATTCATCGTGCCATGTAGATCATTTTAATTTTTGGTGGCAGGTGTTAATAATATTGTGGAACAAGTTTGAGGGAGATTCATCGTGATTTGTGGTAAATATCCTTGTTTTCGTGTGAGTCCGAAGACACATTGTTTGAAGGTTTTGTAACCAAAATCATGATTTAAGGTCCCTTACACCGGTTTACCTACTGTAACTAGTGTAATGGGCCCTAGGGAGTCTGAGTAGGTTGTAGGTTGCATTATTAGAGTTGTGGAGAAGGAAATAAGGAGATAAACTTGTTGTCTTGATGAGTTTTGTGAAGAAAAACACATGAAGATGGAGCCTTGGGTCTAAGGTTTGTGGAAATCAATGAGAGGGTGGAGTTTTTTCCAACTTTTGAGCATATTGGGGTTAAAATATACATGTGTGAGTAAGTGGCATGGTCTGGGAGGTTGTGCAAGTGGGACTTTGAATAACCCCTCTTGACTTAGCATGAAATTGAGGGTTTTGGATTTTTCTATGTTGGAGGAGTCAACCCTAGGTGTTGATTGTGGTTTTAGAGGTTTGATGGCATAGAAAATGCAGCCCCAATGTTTTAAGGGTCCGTGTTAAGTTTAAAGGTATGTTGCTTTGTAAATCTGGCCTAATTCATGGCCTATGACAACATTGAGGGTCTAATTTCAAGGGATTGGTCCAAAAGAATTGTATCTAGCTAAGATATATGTTGTATAACTCTGAAATGGGTATCTAAATCCACCTTCTGATTGTCAAGTGTTTTGGAAAGCATGGGAGTTAAAGGCCAAAAATTGAGTTTGAACTACTGCTAGGTTACATGGGTGAAAGTGAGAAGTTAGACTCCCGACTGTTGTCAATCTTTGAGGATTGTTTGGATAACTCTAATAGGCCATCTTAATCTTGTTATATGTCTCTTGAATGCAATTTGTCACTTTGAATGAGTTTGATCCCCCTCTTTGCATCACCCTTCTATTCCCATCCCATTACCCTCTCTTATTTCACCTTATGTTCCATTATCCCCTCTTGGTCTTTATATCAACATGATACCTGAGATATTATTTCATTTGCAGATGTTGACAAGAGATAGCCCTAGTGATTTTGGTGGCATGATGGACCATGGAGTTTCTGCAACAATAGCCAGTTCTAATCCATTGAGAGAGGTATGGAATAGATTAGTCAATTTGACATTATATTTTCTCTTTTATGGTCTATTATAGAAAATTTTCACGATAATTTTATGTAGTTTAATTTATATCTTCATGGTTGCTACAGGTGGTTGTCACTCCAAATCGTGGATGTGGTGATGCTATAAATGTGCATGATGACTATATGTATGCGGTAAGTGATTATATATTTTGTTATATGCCATTCCACAATTCAATTTCTATGTTTTAACATCTTTACTTTTAATTGTATCAGTTGAAGGTCCAGAGTGAAGAGAGGAGGACTAGTGAGTGTGTTCGAAAGATAAGAGATGCAATAGTCACTCCATCCAACCAAATTTCAAAGGCAACACAGGATCTATTTCCTTCCCCTAGAGGGAAATGGCTATGTATTAGTGTTGTTTGTTGTATGCCTATGTGGTATTTTGGAACATATGATTTGTACTATCGATATATACATGATATTGTATGTCCATATGTCTCCTTTGTACTAAGCCTATATGGTGTTTTTGGATATATTGTATATACTTTTATCAATATATATCATTGTATAGCCTTTCGGATTTTTTATTAAAGAAACTTTTATTTTGCTACTGCCATTCTTGAATGATGTTATCATGTTGTATCGTGTAAGTTGTATGCTCGAATGTTGTAGGCATGGAATTTTTTTACATCTAATGCTTAATTAATTATTGTTGAATGCTCAATAATCACCATCTAAAGCGAATTGTATAAATAAGCTCCATTCGTGGGAGGGAAAGGGCATGGGAGGGAGAAACCTAAGAGAGAGAGAGTGGGAGAGAGGGTGGGAGGGAGACACCTGAGAGAGAAGGAGAGGGAGAGAGACAAAGTGAGAGAGAGATAGAGGGAGTGAGAGAGAGAGGGAGTGGGAGAGAGAGGGGGAGAGAGGGTGGGAGGGAGACACCTGAGAGAGAAGGAGAGGGAGAGAGACAAAGTGAGAGA
>CM021104.1:613837181-613868854 GCA_007115665.2 Sequoiadendron giganteum
AGAGATAGAGGGAGTGAGTGAGAGAGACAAAGAGAGGCCTGAAAGAGGGAAAGGGGGTAGAAGGGAGATACTTGAGAGACAAAGAGGGAGGGAGAGTGGGTGGGAGGAAGAGACTTGAGAGAGAGAGAGGGAGAGAGAGTGGGAGAGAGATAGAGGGCATGAGAGAGAGAGGGAGAGGTGGTGGGAGGGAGACAAATAGAGGGAGGGAGTGGAAGAGAGATAGAAGGAGTGACTGTGAGAGGGAGAGGGGGTAGGAGGGGGAGACTTGATAAAGAGAGATAGGGAGAAGGGGGAGGATGAAGATACTTGAGAGAGAGAGAGAGAGGGGTGGAGGAGAGACTGAGTGGAGAGGGAGAGAGATAGAGTGGGAGAGAGTGAGAGAGAGGGAGTGGGAGAGAGAGAGGGAGTGTGTGTGTGAGAGAGAGAGGGGGGATGGAGATACCTGAGAGAGAGTGAGAGAGTGAGAGAGAGAGGGAGAGAGATAGAGTGTGAGAGAGAGGGAATGTGAGACAGATAGAGGGAGTGAGTGAGTGAAAAACCTAAGAGAGGGAGAGGGGGTAGGAGGGAGAGACTTGAGAGAGAGTGACAAAGAGAGAAATATAACAACCTAAGAGAGGGAGATGGAGTGAGAGAGACAAAAAGATAAAAGAGGGAGAGAGAGAAGGAGAGTGAGATAGATTTATTTAGTTACCTATGTGGGAGGGAAAGAGACCTGAGAGAGGGGATTGGACTGAGAGAGTAGTCTAGGTCGTGTGGGAGGGAGTGAGACCTGAGAGATAGAGACTTCAGAGGGATAAAGAGTTATCCAGTTACGGTAACGAGTTAGAGAAGGTATGAAAGGTAAAACCTCGACTATCCATCTACGATCATTAATTGTGCACTCTAAGCATTATCAAAGTTCACCAAAGAGGGGATATTCTAGTTTTGTGCAAAGCAGGCAATTTGGTGATCGCCAAATTTGGCGCTCGCTAAATGGCCTACTTTGGACGTGTTAATTGATAGGATTTGCCAAATTTTCTCATATTCTCGTCTGTGCTCCCCGTCTCATTTGCACGTCTTTCAATGCAATTTTATAAAAAACCGTGATAGCATTAGAGCCTCTCTTAGCTATCTAAATATATAATTCTATTTTTCATTTTGATTTAGTTAAGGTTTTGATCCATGGCTTCTATTGTAAATGCCTTTGTTTTTGGTCAAAAACCAACATGTTCTAGTTTTAAGATAGATTTTTACCCGTTCATCGAAACGTGAAACAAATTAAATTTTTTGAAACTAGACTCCATTCTACACATGAAGAAAAAAGAATCAATTTTCAATTAGTTTGCAGAAAAATTAGGGTGGAGCACACTCAAATTTTAGCTTTTCAAGATGTGTCCACTTTGAAAATTCATAAAATATTATATATTCATAAAAGAAATTATCCGAAAGAACGAGGATAAACTACATGGTGTTAGCTGAATTCTCACCATTGGGATTTTTGAAATTCTAAAAAAAATTCAATAAAAAAGGGGGGAGCCCTCAGGCACTATGCTATTTTTTAATAAAAATAGAACCTGTTTTGCCCCCCGCCACCCCTTTTTGAGACCCTTAATATTCATTAATTTAAAAAAAAAATAGTAGCTTTGAAACTAGACTCGGACCACTTCAACTTTTTTTCTTGCGCATCTTAAAATTTTGAGCATAACTATCTTCATTTTCTCGTGCAAATCAGATTTTTCTGATTTCAGAAAAAAAGTGGCATCTTAAGAGCCAAAATTGTGTCACATATTGGTGCACTTACCAAAAAAGTGCTCCTTTTTCAAAGGAATTTTTTTACTCTTTCTCATACAAGATCCTTTTCGAAATAAAATTTCATGCAGGAGTCCTGGGAGAATATAAAATTCTTAGAAATGAGGGATTTCAATAAGGGGTTCTTTCATTGATCAAGGAATTCATTTTAAAGAAATTTTACACCAAGGAATCCTTTTTGAAATAATTTTCCTTATTGAAAATTAGAACATGGTAGCCCCCCCTTAGGATGGTGTGTGCTATGCAAAGGAGCACATGGAATCCTAAGGAGAGAAAGGAGAGGTAGAGATGTTGTGGAACACATCACATGACAATATGTATTTGTGGTATGTTGTCACATGTATGTGAGGGACAACACATAAGAACCAAAACATTAAGAAGTAGATAGACAAAGATGAAGAAATCAAGAGATAGGGGGATCTAAGAATTCGGGGTCAAATTTGTTCATTAATACAAATAGATAGTGCAATATGGTATACATATGAATGGTCATCAATCCCTAAAGTTCTCAAAACACGAAGAAGAGCACATGAAGACAAAGTAAAAATAAAAATTGGGTCAAAATGGAAGAATTCATAAATGCCTCCAACACTTTGCATCATCCCCAATATCGAAAAAGAAACATTATGACATATAGAAGAATGATGATACAAATAGAAAAAGTGCAAGAAAAGTTTTCATTCCTGTATCCAAGCACCTACAAGGGTATCAAGGGTCCTCTAGATAGGATCAAAAACACAAAAAGACAAGCATAGGGGGAATACAAACACACAAACAAATCTAGTCTATAGTTAAAGAAGAGGTACTACCCTAGTCCTCATCGACTAGCTGGTCATCCTGCTCCCAATCTAAATCATTGTAAGGGGAGGGAAAATAGGCTTGTAAGGGTGGATAGCGAGGGCAGTACTCTTCGACTCAATTGCAAAAAGGGTCAAGGAAAAACGCCCTTCAAGATCTTCTTCATTGACCTCTTGTGAAGCAAAATTAATTGATCTCACAAAGATCAAAGATAGAGCCAGGATATCATACACCAAATTGAACATGCACTTTACTCAGGTGCCATGTGTCAACCAAGTGGGAGAAGGGAAAAACACTTGAGAGTCATTGTCGACCTCAAGAAGAGGGGAAATGACTAGCTTTGGAGAAGAAGGGGCTGCCTCTATCATGAGGATGACACAGGAAAAGACAAAAATAGCTTCTGAATAAGGAAAACCATTCTTTTGACATCCACTCACAGTGAGGTCATCCTCCAGCTTACACTTCAATGGAGGATGAGGAATCCCCACAAAAGAAGTGAAATACGATAAAGCCACAATAAACACCGCCGTTTTATTCAAAATGTCTATGGACTATGAGAAAGGAGGGGTGTCTAGGAGGGACATCAAGAGAGCGAGCTCCATGGAGGGAGCGATGAAAACTTGCACCCTTTTGGGGTGAGCACCATTGGAACCCACCAAAGGAGCCAAAAGAATGATAGAGGAGATCATAATTGAGGTAGAAACAAAAGAAGAAAGAAAAACACTAGTAGAGGATATATAAACCGTTGGTGTCGCTTGGGGGAAAAAACAACAAAAGGAAGCAAAACACTAGTAGAGGATATATAAGCCCCCATGTGGCACTAGCAGTTTATAGCCAGTGCCATGCACCATGTGCATAATGCCTTCATGGGATAACTTTAAGAATTTATGGAATATAGAGGCAACACCATTCATAGAGGCTAGCCATGGAATTCCTAGCCTGACTTTGAACACGTCAGACTTTTGGATCACAAAAAATTATGACACATCAACAACCTTAGGTCCTACCAAGACTGATAAAGAAATTACACCCATAGGGGAAATAGAGAGTCCATCGTGGGTACAGAGAGTGGTCTGTGAATCTTTGTATCTCTTCTTATGTAAACTATTTATGAAAATAGTTTCCTCTATTATCACATTCACTCAACTCATTGGATCAACTAAGACGACGGTTACAAATTTTCCATTAATTCTGGAAGGAATGTATAATGAGGAAGTCTCCTTATTTAGTGGCTCATAGTATGAGGTGAAAGTTATATCAAGTATTGCACATGCATTTTCAAGAGGATGGATACACGTGAATGAGACTATGTTCATGTACTTGGATGGAACTAGCTCAGAAGATGTAGAATAATCTTATGTTTAGTAGATAGTAATCTACCTAGATTTCATTTCTAAATATTCAAGAGTCCTTCTAAATTTGTATCTAGGGGTTGTATATTGGGTTGCAAAGCTACACACATTGTGACACATGAATCTACAACACACCTAGGACATAAGAGAAAGATTCTTGATACCAAGAAACAAAAACAAGGATTTTCACATCAAGTTCACCAAAAATGTAGAGAAGGGGATTTGTCACCCCGAAGGCTCTAGGTCATGGGATAGCCTCAAGGAACGAAATACCCTAAACTACCTCAAATTGATCAACAGGTAAAAAAAGAAGAGACAGGTTGAAAAGGAAGGGAAAACAAAACTTTGTTTCCCTTCTGCTAATGATAGGTATTTTTGGAAACTAGGTGAGCAGAGTGCAAGGGTCTCAAAATCCAAACCAAACAACTCTCTATTTGAGGATGAAAACATGGAAAATGGACTTCAATGTGCCACACTGGAGTCTCAGGGTTGTGTTGGTGTCCTATACAAATAGAGGGTCGGATGATAGAAACACACAAGGTCAATTTACGACATGAATATTGGAGTTTTGCAATTTAATAATTCAATAGGAAAATGCATAAATAAGCAATGCAACAAGAAGAATACTATAAAGCTATTCTAATGATGAAATTGTGAAGAAAAGGAGAGATAACCAACTTACAGATAGTCTCATTCTCTAGCTATAGCTCCAAGCAGATGAACCTACACCTACATACATAGAAACAAGAAAAGTGTTGGGTTGTGTTTTGAGGTTTGCCTACGTTAGACCCCCGTTTTGGTGTTCCCACCTCCATGGACATCCAATATGCAATGATATGGAGAAAAATGATAAAGGAGAGAATGAAAATGGCATAATAAAGTAGAGAGAAATGACAACTTGGATGCTACTCTATAAGACAATAGATGCAAAAAAATGAAAGACACAATGTTACCTTCCCTGCTACAAGCACTCAAGACCAATAGAGGAAGGAGAAAGATGACACCACCACTCCAAGGAGGTAGAGTTTTTTAAACCTAGGATGACAATGGTATTCAAGCAAGAAGAAACTATAGAGACCAAGTAGAAAGTTGGTAACAACAAGATAGAGTGAGAATGAAGAAAGAAGGAGCTTGAAAATGATCAAGAAGTGTTAGAATGAGATGGATTGAGCTTCAGAGTGTAGAAGTGAATAAATAGGGTGATAGAATTAAGTTTGAATGGATAAATGGAGGCAAAGAGTCATTTTTTATCGGTCAAGATTCGGTAGGAGACGTTACTTTTGCAAGCAATCAAGAAGCATAAAGTTTCTGTAGATTCCAAAGGTAGGAATTTGTCAGGATCATAGCGTGGCATGCAAACATCCACACAATAAATTCACATCCTCAACAAAAATTCCCCCAGTGAAACAAAACAACAGGGACAAGTGGGAAAATCAGGATGAAGGTGGTGGGTTTTTGTATCATTAGACTTGTAAAGCTAAGCTAAGGGTAAATTAATGGGAAATTTTCCTAGGTGAAAATTTATGCCATTACACTAATTATTTAAATACATAAATGAAACTAGATGAAAACATACTAAGTAAGCTTAAATGAGTGTAAAAAAAGAATCTTTTATACTAAAAATGTAATTTGCACTATGTGGGTATTAAAAAAATTGAATGAGGATGGCCTAGTTTTGAGGAACAATGAAAAGTTAGTATGCAAGGGATACACTCAAGTCAAAGGAATTGATTTTTTTTAAGCATTTTCTAGTTTTAATAATTTCAAAGTCTACTAGATGGATGCCAAATCAACCTTTCTAAACTTGTGAGTACACCCATGGTCACAAGATACAAATTGAGTAAGGATGATGAATCCCTTGAGGGTAATCAAACTCTCCATAGGTCAATGATTGGTAGTTTGTTATATGTGATAGATTTAAGATATGAAATTAGGCAGTAGGTATGGTGGCAAGGTTTCAAGCTACACCAAAATAAACCCATGTACATGTAGTTAAAAAAAACTTTAAATATCTAAGGGGCACTTTGGGTTTCAGTTTATGGTATCCAAGAGGTGAATATTTAATTTTAGCAGTACACACTAATGCAGATTGGGCTAGTATCATTGATGATAGAAATAGTACAAGTGGAAGTGCATTCTTTTTTAGTAATAGTGCTAGTATATATTCACAAATGATTTTTATATGAGATTGCCATCAATGAAAAGGGGGAGATTGTTGGATTAATTGTCATTGACATCAAAGTTGTTTGGATGAAATCATCTAATGGAAAAAGGCCACTAATTGATCCACTTCATGAGCTCTCAAAATTACACTACATCCTTTGGTGAATGCCAAACAACTCCCTTTATTATTGTATTTTTGGTGTCAGCTTTATAAGAGAAATAAAATTTAAACTTATGTTTAATGTTGGTTGACCTTTTCTTTCATGTCTCTTGCATTATGAAAAATGAAATAAAATATCATGGGTCGACCCTCCTTTGTGTATGATCCAGGTCATATATTAATAAGGTTCAAATTGACAAAGTTCATGATTCTTGTGATGTATTAAGGAGAATAAATTAGTAATTATGAAGGCAAAAAAATTATTTGTAGAAACCTGAAATGTGACCTAACCACACTTTACCTATCCTAATATTTAACTAAATAAATATTTATTATTTATTTAATTAATTCAACCTTTTCTCTTATCCTAATAATTAATTAAATAAATATCTATTATTTATTTAATTAATTTTCCCATTACCTTTATCCACCACCTTTAATTAAATAAATTTACATTTATTTAAACAAATCTAAACTTAGCCCCCAAACCTTCCAACTAAATAAATAAATTAATAAATCAATTTATTTAGGCTAATTAACCTTCATTACCATTTTCCCATTATTTAATTCCACCCTAATCACCATTAGCCCATTATCCAACTTTTAACCCTAACCTAGTTAATGAACCCATGATTTGTTAACTCAAATCATCCCCATTAAATTAATTTATCCAAGTGATTAATTAATTTAACATATGTGCCTAACCCTCATTAGCATTCTTTCCTAATTTTTATTTCTCTCCACCTCCCCTAAACTTGCCACTATGTGACAAGTGTCCTATCCTACCCATCCTACCATTTGCTCAGGCATGTGTGAACCCCACCTACCTCTTACACTAATTCACTAACCTCTTACACAATCCTACTAACTCTTCCCAAGGTTTTCTCTCACATGTGTGAGCACACCTCTCTCTTACATGCATTTCCCTCTCGTGACACTTGTCACAAGATTAATCCTCTACCACACCACTCAATCTTAGCCCTTGATCAAGTCAATGCATCCTATCCCTTGGTTCCTCTCATCAAAATTATATATATTGAGGCATTGGCTCTCATTCTTCATAAGCCATCTCTATCATACCCTGATGCTACAAAAATTATGAGCAACCACATATCATAAAAACTTGAGAAAATATGCAAGACTTGGGTGCAACTTGTGAGCTCAATCTATGGAGAGGATAATGATGAAGGTATAATGTATTTGTTTTCATTTCCCTTATGCATTTTCATTCATTTACCTTCATTATCATTTTCACCTTCTTCAATATTTAAGAAGTGAAATACATACACTAAAGGAAGGAGCGATTAGTATATCTAAGAGGAGCAACACTCATTATTTAATAGGGAAATGATTAAGGAATGAAAAGGATATTCTTGGGAATAAGACAAAACAACAATAGTTTCAAACAAAAGTCATGTAATTTTGAAAAGAGATTTCTATTCAAAGGGGTATATCATTTCATTTTGATATGTGGATATAAAAGGGAAATAATTATGGAAGGAAGAGTGAGAGTGGAAGATAAATAGATATATCATATATACACTAGTATATTTGTGTGAAGAGATTATAATAGAAGATTATTCAAAGGATTTTTAAAGGAGGATTATCACTTGAAGAAAAATACTTTACATCTATCAAGAGGTTGGATCCTCATATTGAAGTTGGTGCTTCATATTGAAGATGTTGGTGCTTGATTTTAAAGAGATTGGTGTCTCTTACTGAGTTGGTGCTCAAGTGTTGGGAATTGGTGTCTCCAATAGGTTGGTTCATGCAAATTTTATAAGATAATTTTTCGTTGTTTTATCCCAAAAGCGTTTCCATGTAAATCTCGTGTTCTTATTTCTTGATGTTGTGTATTTGAGGTTATTGTGGTTTTTAATTTGAAAAAGTAAAAGATAGTCTTATATTGATTCAAACCCCCTCTCAGTATAAGTATGTGCTAATCAAATAGAACTTGAAGCATCTAGTTCTAATATTCAATAGTGTCTTATAATTTTTTCCAATGACGTCCTTTCATGTTTTATATTTGAAGCTTGGTCCATTCGATACAAAAGTATAATTTTCAAGCTATAGTGTTCACTTCTTGATATTTTAAGTTGTAACTTGTACTTCCTCACACCAAGCATGCTTTTAGAACGTAATGAGCACTTTTTAAACTTTAAGTTTCCATCATTCTCCTTAAGGGTTTTCTTAAGACTTTTGCACCACTTTTCATTATGATCTCACTTGAATCTTGAATCTTGTTCTTATAAACCTCAAGTTTGTTATTTATTAGTTATGGGTAACTTTTACATGTTTTAAGTTGAGTTTTTTTATAATTTAAGTAATTGAGCATGTTTTTTTATTGTTTTTTTTTCATTTTCATGTTTTTGAATTACTTTGAGTGACTTGGGTGCACTCCTAAGGGTCTTAATGCATTTTTTAATAAAAAATGTGAGTATAAACATTGACATATGTGTTTGGTTTAACAAGTACAAATAAAAGATGCATATTTTACATAGGGAACCTTGACTATGATTTCAAGCCTCAACAAAAGTAGAATGAGATGTAAAATTAACCAAGATGATGGGAAAATTATAAAGATGAAGATAAATCAATGGATCTATGTGAGCACAAAATACAAACCTAGTTTAAATATTTTCTCAAATTAGTTATCACAATAAGGGCACTAAGAAGCATAGAAAGATAGATAAACATAAAACAGATAATGTCAAGACCACTACCAATAAGCTAAACATGAATTTACATTAGGAGGATTTTTCCATCAAATATTCCCCATTTTGATTATTTGTGTGATAAAACTAATTAACTAGTGATGCTAGCATGAAATTAACTATTTTTTTTATTATAAACTTGATATAACTAAATTAGACTTAAAAAGAAATAACTAAATCAAACACACAAAGTTAGTTTTGTAAGTGATAAGTGAATCCTATGTGTAAATATATTTGCATGCAATTTATGCTAGGATAAAACATCTATAAAACCCCATGATTATAATAATCAAACTAATTAAATATTTTGATAGATTTTGAGTACAATGTAAAGTTAGTAGTTTAGAGAGAAGATTTGAGGTAGAATATAATATTGATAAAAATGATCAAAACCTTGTAAATTATCACATATGATTGTAATGAAATATTGAGATGAACGAATGAAATCTTCAAATTCATACTTTTCTATGTGCATTTACTTATATTTAAAGATCTGTGTATATGTAATTGTATTTAGTTTAGTATTTCCTTTATGTATGATAATTTAATGTTTGATATTTTAACAAGGGTGTTAAACCTTGAGCATTCTTCAAGTGTTTGACCAATTTTGTTTCCTAGCAAGTGAAGGAAACTACAATGGGGTATTAACCATGGTATAGTAAGAAAAGAAAAAATGATTGCACATATTTTTTATATACCAAATATAGTAATAATAATGTTATGCCTTCCAAATCTTAGCAATAAATCATAAATCTAGAAGATTTATGCAACATAGATATCATGGGTTTTAAAAATAGGGCAAGTGCTTAATTACAAATTTGGTGGTATTTTTATAATAGGTAATGATGCCTTGGTGATCTTAGTTTTGTGAAGGTTTGGCTCTATTTTATCTAATGGTTCTTGCATTAGATCCGATATGTAAGACATGATATTCTTAGCTAAGTATTTTAATTTGATGGCCTATACTCCTCTTATTAGCATGCTTAAGGCCATATGGAATTTTTCTAAACAATATTTCTAAATATTTAATCTCTTACACAATCTAAGATTTTTTATGGTGGATTTGAATGGATTTAATTAATGATTATGATTTTCTCAATTCATTGGTATAAAATAGAAAAAAAAATTCTAAAATTTGAATTTATAATTTCAATGACCTTTTTGATTACTTATTCTAAAAAGGGGAGAATGAAATTATCTGAAGCCTCAATTTAATGTTGCCAATAATGACTAGACATTTATTAAACAAAACCAATTTTGTTGATTTTACCCTCCTCACTAATATGTATAATCTAATTCAATACAACATCATTAAATATTGGAGATGGTCAAATGGTAGAAAGCCTAATCATTTTTTTTACATGTTTACTAGCTACTAATTCCTAACCTACACATTGACTAATGGCTTAATTAAAAATGAAAATAAGCTCCAAATTGAAACGACTATGCTCTTCTCTATGGAATTTTAAATTAGAATAATGGGAACTCAATTTTGGAAGCTACTTCACTAAAAGCGTCTTATGGGTGAGTGTGTTTGTTTTCTCACAATTAGGCCCATCACATGCCATGCATGTAGTAAACTAGAATTTATGAAACATATAATATGGGAATACAAACTTGCCAAGTTTATTTACATGATTGTTCATAACTATTATTTTTGTCTCGAATATCTATAGAAAACACGTCCTTTTGTGACTAAATATACCAAACAATGTAGTGGCATAAAATTTTAGATGAATTATTAATCAATTATAAAATATAAATATATTCGTATATCTAACAATTATTTTCCTCCTTAGAGGCTTTATTCCAATGAAATTTTTAAGATGTCAATTTTATTTTTATTATTGGAAGGATCTCCAAAGGTCAATAAGGTGCTTGTCATTAAGATAAGACAATATAAAATTAGATAACTAAATTTGAGGAAAGCCATGAAGATATTTATAACATGTTGCATACTACCACTTATATTTTTCAATTTTCATCTATTAAGATTGCTCAAAATTCAAGCTAATTGAACTAACATAACTTCTAATATTTAAAAGAATTATAAAAATAAGTAATATTCAAACAATAATCGTGGATAAAATGGGAAAAAAATATTCAAAAATAGAATTCATAATTTTGATGACCTTTGGGATTATTCCATTTTAAAATAGAGAGAATGTAATTATCTTAAATCCCAATTCAATATTGCTAATAATGACTAAAAATATATTAAAGAGTGAACCAATTTGGTTGATTTTACCCTCCTCACTAAGATATCTAATCTAGTCCAATGTAACAACATTAAATATTTGGATCAAATGGTAAAAATCTTGATCAATTCTTGTTCTAACATGTCTAATAGCTACAAATTCCTAACCTACTCATTAACCAATGACTTGAATAAAAATAGAAATCTAAGATCTCTAACTCCAAATTAAAATGTCTAAGCTCTTCTCTATGGAATTTCAAAGTAGATGAACAATGAGAATTCAAGTTTGGAAGCTACTTCACTACAAGATTCTTATGGGCGAGGGCATTTTTTTCTCACAATTAGGCTCATGCAATGCCACACATGTAGTAAAGTGTAATTGATCAAACATATAATATGAGAATGCAAAGTCGCCAGGTTTATTTATCTCGTTGATCTATTATTATTGTTTAAAATCTCTATAGAAAACATGTCCTTACATGTGACTAAATATACCAAACAATGTAGTGGCATAAACTTTTAGATGAAGAAATTGTAATCACTTACAAAAAACCTAAATATATTTAATAATTCATTTTTTCCTCAAAGGCTTTATTTTGACATAATATTTTAGATATCAATTTTATTTCTATGGTTGGGTGGATCTCTAAAGGTTAGTAAGGTGATTGTCATTAAGTTAAGGCAATGTAAAATTAGATAATTATGTTGGAGGAAAATCATGAAGATATTTCCAACATGTTGGAGGCTACTACTTCTTAGGTTTTTTCAATTTTCATCTATTAAGATTATTCAAAATTCAAACTAATTGAACTAGAATAACTTCTAAATAACTTCTACTATTAAAACAAATGTCATTCAAAGAATAATCCTACCATTAAAAATATTTAATTTTTAAAATAATAATTAAAAGGTAACATTTTCTTATCTTGATAAGAATTAAATTGATCCTTCAAAATTTAACACGTCATGTATAAATGTGTATCATCAAACATCAAACTCATATATATATATAATTAATTAATTAAGGAGTTCGAAAGTCTCTACCACCTACCGCATAAAAAGCATATAGAGATTTCAAGGTATATAAAATTATTAATTCATACATGTGCAATTCTCTACCACCGACCGAATAAAAAGCATATAGAGATTTCAAGGTATATAAGATTATTATGTGCAATCCAATAACGAGTCCTCTTGTCTTTACTGTAGACAAAGTCTCTTTCCAATTTTCAATAGAAAATAAAATATTGTCCTACTTGACATTGTCCAGTCGTAAGTACAAACGTAATATAATAGTTGGCGATTATAATCCTTGACTGGACTCATTAATGTCCTTTGAATTCTTTGGCCTTGTTTCCATTTTAAATGGAAAAGGTATTAGTGATACCTCCGGACTACTATATATAGATCAGATCCTATCATCCCTTCCACCAAGCCATATTTTCTGCTTATTCCTTAAGTTCTCATTTGGACTATTTTGATATTATAGTAGGTGTGGAGATTAAGAGTTAGCATGGAGAAAGAGATGTTGAATGATTTTAACGTGGAGATCGTTCAAACCTCCATCCTGCAATCACCCGTGCCCACAAAAGATTGCACGCTGAAAGGCTCCAACTTAGATCTCACTGTTCCTGCCATTAGTCCGGGCCACTTCTTTGTTTACAAAGGAGTGCAAGATAAGACATACGAAGAGATGGCAAGCTCCATTAAGAAGGCGCTCTCTGACATACTATTACTGTTTTATCCAGTGGCCGGAAGGTTTATTATCAGCCATAATGGTGAGCCCGAAATAGAGTGCTATAATCAAGGAGTGCCCTTCATTGAAGCTGAGGCGGACGCCGCCATTAAGGATCTTGATTTTTCTCAGCCAAGTTTATCTGTAGCCAAATTGACTCCTACGAGGCACCCTCTCCAAGGAGAATCCCCTCTTTGTGTTCCTGTTCTAGCTGTACAAGTAAGTATCTTAATTTACTTTGGAACATAAGTACGTAGTTACTGACAACTTAAGGCCACCAATTCAATCTATTTAGAATACTGGTGAGCATATTTATAAGCTAAGCAAGCGTGATTTGTTTGCAGGTGACGAAGATGAAGTGTGGCGGAATTGTGGTGGGTTGTTGTTTTGATCACAGAATAGTAGATGGAGTAAGCAGCAGTATTTTCTTTCAAGCATGGACGGAGGCTGCTCAAGGTCGCTCCTTTTCCATTACCACGCCTTGCTTTGAACGCTCGCTCCTCAATCCCCGCCACCCTCTCAACGCTGCTGCACTGCCCCTCGTTGATAGCCATTACATGGCACTGCCTTTCTCTGCTCTCGATCAAACCCATACTCCACCGCCCCAAATTGGGCGGATCTATCATTTGGATGCTCTCACGCTTCTCCAATTGCAGGCTCTGGCAAACCAAACTGAAGGTAAACCCCGGGTTGGCAAATCTATAACGAAGATGGAGGCAGTCTCTGCCTATATTTGGAAAGTTTATGCTCGCGCGCAGGCTTTGACTTTTTCAGAACCAACCAAAATCGGTATCCCAATTGACGGGCGTGCGTACTTGAATCTCCCTCCCTCCTACTTCGGAAACGCGATAGTAATGCCTTTCCAGGAGAGTTGTGCAGAGCAGATATTAGAGGAGCCGTTAAACGAGACCGCACAAATCGTACGCAACGTTATATGTGCTTCCGCAAACAGTGAGTATTTCATGTCCGTCGTCGATTGGGTGGAGGAAAAGAGACCGGCAGTGATGTTGGCAAAAGTGTATGCGGAGGAAGGGTCTGCCGTGGTAGTGTCGTCGGGAGTGAGGATTCCATTATATCAGTTTGACTTGGGATGTGGGAAGCCTGCGTTCTCAAGTGTATATTTTCCATGGGGAGGAACAGCAGGCTATGTGATGTTGCAGGCGAGCCCCCTGGGAGATGGGAATATGGTGGTCTACATGCACATGGCCGAGAATGACTTAGATGCCATTGAAACTGATCCTGACTTTCTGTTCGTGAGGGCCAGTCAAATGAATTTCTGGTAACAATAGGGAGATTGTAGGATAAAGATCCAAGAAGAATTGCAGTAAGATTTCATGTTTTCTCCATAGTAGGATTCTTGATGCTAAACTAATGTTTTCGACAGTTTTATCCACGGTGTTTTAATATATTTTGCAACTCGCTCCACATCACCAAGACGCAGAAATATAATGGCTTAATTCTATTTCCCAAATCACCACGCATTACAATACCAATAAAACTTTACAAAAATCCTCAAACGACACTCATAAGTCTACATACATGAATGTCCCTCATTTATCATAGGATAAGCAATTTTTTAAATAGACTTGATAGAAGCTTAATTTGTCACGATACAGAAATCATTGTGCCATGCTTTCTTTAATTTTGACATCCACTTATCCAAAATCTAATTTGTATGTTTATTTTTTTTCGAGTTTTTCATTTCTCTCATGTGAGTTGGAGACTCTCATTTACGTATAATTATCTCCTTTATAATAGTATGTGTGGTATTTCTCATGACCTCAACCAATCTCTTTTGATTAAACCTATATATTCAAGTAACGAATGTCTCTATACAATTTAGAACTTTTCTACACTCTTACAATAAGCTTGAAATGGAAGGTGATGTAAATTAGTCTATTTTTTTTAGCAACACAACTCTTCCTAATCAACTTGCTTTTGCTAACATGCTCACCACATATTTTATGGAAGGTTAATCCTTTCAAGATTTGTAATTCTAAAGAAAAGTAATTTACAAAACCATGATCAACTTGTGCATGACTATAGAATGGACCACCAATAATAGAGTTTAGTGACTACGATCATACTTAAAGAGCACACTCTAACATTTGACTTCCTTGTCACTCATGAACCCCTCTCTTACTTCGTTCAGTAGCATTCGTTTCCATCTTTTTTCTGGATAAATGTTTAGTGGCAATTAAGCCTAGTTTCTTGTGCATGTGAGGGATTTTCAAGACACTAGTGTGGAGCAACAAAGACATACACAATTGCACGTCAAAATAAATACGAATAACAATAAATTTCTTGTAGAAATCATTTAAATTTATTTTTTTAAAAGTCAAGTATATTTAGTATTTTCCATCTGTTGTTTCAAATTTTTATCAAATTAAATAGAATTATTTAAGGAAATATTATTGTGTGCATAAAACTATATTTTAAAATGTGTGATAGAAATATTATTATTATTATCATTTCATGCCCACCTTCTTGTCTTCTATTGATTAGAAATGGTCTAAGAAATCTTAAATGGGCTAGCCATGCTTGTGATATACCTTTGGTCCTTGTGTCATTGTCCCCTTTCATGTTTGAATCAAGTGTTTGGGTCAAAAACCAAAATCAGCTAAGTTTGGAGGTTACCAACACAACCTATCAAAATTGAAGAGTCAATGATGCCACATAAAAATATTTCATAATGTTTAAACTTATCAACCCTAACAAGTTTAAATGTTGCACAATTGGATATGGTATCTAAGTTAGTTTTCATGGGGCCCATTGGTCACAAAAGGGGAAAATCGATGAAGCATTCAATGATCCTCAAGGATCTTCCATGTGTCACCTTGGAATGTAGCTTCAAAGGGACCACCATGAGTTTCTAGAGCCTTCACATGTCATCATGACATGGTGTAGCAGGAAAGGAAACTAACGCATTCTATCTATCACACCATTAGTAGTAATATGACAACTCAATGGGAAAATAGACCCATTGCATAAAAATAAAGAACTTATAAAGGAAGTCCTATGTCCAAACATAATCCTATGTTGCATTTCAAAAGCAGAGGTATGACAATTCTAAGGTTTGCACCATTGGCCAAGAAAGGTATCTTGACAAAACTAGTAGAACCCACCTTCTCAAGATGTAAATATAGCAAGTTGGTGATTCTTCCCCAAGGGCATCCATCTGGCACTATGGTACAAAAAATGAAAGGAAAGTGTAATGCCCAAAAATTTTACACAAAAATACAGTTAAGGACAAGACAAAATTTTTAAATTTTGTTCACATACGCTTGTGAAACTCTCAAAGTTTTCTACCAAAGCACGTACTACATGAAAGCACACAAATTTCAACCAATTATAAACTATAATATTTTAGTTTGATAATTAAACTTCTTAGACAATCAACGATGGGGGATCAAAGGGAGACATTGAGTCCACATCATTAAGGAAAACTTAGATAGTTCAGTTAATTCTAGAACAATCACAAAATTAATACCAAACACAAGATAACCAATAGAATACATATCAATGGTATTTCCGAAGAATATTAACAAGAGAACAAATCCTAGGGGCCAGACCTAGTCCTCGGGGGCTCGTCTCAGATGGCCTTTCCTACGTATATATTTTGCAGAGGCATCGTAGTTCGACACAAGACTTCAACCATCTCACACATGGTTGGATAACAAAGGAATATAATCGCTAAGTTAAAAATATGGCTCAACATCAACTTCAATCATGTAATCTACTCTAGTAAGATATAATATAATTTTGTGATAAGAATTATTGCTAAGAGCACATCTAGGTTTATGAAAAATTGGCTATTCAATTGCAAGACTTAGTTGGTATAGGGGTATTTAAATTATCATTATGATAACAACTGATCGAGAATGATATCTTATGATTAACAAAACAATTTCTTAGATTATATTAAAAAAAAAATGTCCAAGGCTAATAATAACATTGATGGAAATATGAAAATTTAATGGAAGGCCACACATGCAAGGATAAGATGTGGTGATGATGGAAAACACAAGATATTTAAGCCACTATTGACTTATAGAGCAAATTATTCATATAATGATCCAAAAGCCAACTTAACAATCAATAGTGAGAATATTTAGTGGGTATTTATTTAAATCCCATTGAGTACTAAATTGGTATCTTGACAATTAATGCTACTACACACACTTAAAGGTAACTAACCTTAATATTATCATGTTCTTTATTCATCAATGTCTCAAATACACAAACTATTATATAGTTAGGTTGCATGAAAATGCACGAATACATTTCTTTTAACCTTCAAGTTGTCAAGAGGATTATTACCCTAAAATCTCAAGTTTTGATAACATTAATAACCAAATTTATCTTTTAGATAATACTAAGTAACCTAGCATTTGATCTAATACTTATTGTTAAATCTATTTGATTAACTGTCAACTATATATATATAATTATCCTCTTTGCACATATATTTCATATCCCTTATAAAATAATTTGAAATTTAATAAAATAATAATAATGTTACTTTTCAGAATTAATTAAATCATTTCCTATATGTATACATTTCATATATATTACTTTCACTTCAAAAAATAAAATGAAAAATAAACAACAAAATAATATATTTTTTTTCTAGCAAAGGAATGGTAAAAATGCTTACCCTTAACCCCTATATATACCTTTATTTAATTTTACATAAATGTGAGTGGGACATATTCTCTTTATCTTTTCCTCAGGGATTATTTAAATGTAAGGATTAGATAGAAGGATTTAAAAAGTTGAAGTGAATGAGGTAGACGTGAGCCCCAAAATGGGAATTTTCCAATACCTCTCCCATTAAAGCCATATGAAAATTTTCTTTGTGATTTTGTTTCATTTATAATGATTCACTTTATTTCATGCAATAACTGTGTTATAAAAATATTATTGTTACTAATTTCTTTGGTCATTAATGTATGATTTTTTTTACGAATGCTATTCTCCTTTGCTGATAGCTACAAGATTAAACTCATTACTAAAATATGTGAAAAGAATATGTCATAAGGATTAATATAAATCTGTACAGTAATGCATTACTCTATGGCAAGGGTAGTAACTATCAGTATGGCATGGTATAAATAACCGAATGAACATAAATTTCATTCCACAGCTAAAATATTTTTATGTGAAGATTTAACACAAGTAAAACCACTGAAATCACTGCCTTCATTTAATGAGTACACATTGTTTTATAATAAAATTAAAACACAGTAATAGTGATCCAACCATGAATAGATTGTTGAATAGAATGTTGACAATTATTTTCATGTTATAATGCTAATATAGGTCAAATTTTATCAATGTTCTTAATTAGAATCATAAGGCGTTAAGTGAATAAGAAAGAATCACATATATAATTGTCAACCAATTTGTGTGATTCAAGACCATTTAAACAATTGTTAGTCATGACAATATACTCCCACCATTACCATGAAAATGATTTGATAGTGGTTCAAAATAAAAACTACATCCAATAGTTAACACCATATGATAAAAATATTTTAAAACAAAGCCAACTAATTAGCCTAGTTTTATGATTTGACAGTCCCTATAGTCAATGGGTGTGAAAGTTTTGAACTAATGTATTACCAAATATCAGTTGAGGATCTATTTTCTACAGTCAATAATTCATTATGTTGCCACTTGATAAAGAAATCAAGTTCCCAAACAATCGAAATCTAGTATAAGGATCATGTCTCCCTACTCAAGACCCAACAAAGCAACTACATATTTGAATAAGACTGAACAAGAAATCAAGCTCTTTAAGTGAAGGGCTACCAGTACATGAGTAAATAGTAAACTAGAAAACTAATACTAGAGATAAGTAATGGCAGTGTTTATTATTAAAAATGCTAATCTGAGAGTAAAACAACCCAAATAGACCAAGACATAGATTGAACAAGCTGACTTTAACATCTCACAAATTCTACCCTGCCTGCACAACATGGGTATGTACCTTCATCAACACATACCGAATAAAGGATCTTGCCACATTTAGTTGCAATAGCTTAGGTAGGTAGTCATGAATGCTAAATGATGAAGCATATACACGACAATGAGTTGTTCAATAAAATGCCCTGAGATAATGTGGTCTCAAGAATTATATTAACAGCAAAAGAATAAAGCTTATCACTTGAACTCCCAACTCAATTTATAGATTTTGAATAGCACCAAGCTTCTTCGACGTGATACAATAGGTGGCTCATAGATTGTGACTGGTGGTTAGCTAGTTCACTAGTTTAATTCCTAATACTTATTAGTATACAAGCATGGTTTGACAATGGATGAGTCATACATTTCTTCACTTTACGGACTCCAAGAGAGGCTATCACACAGAGATAGGTTTCAAGACGTTTTATAATAGTATTAAGACATTTAATTTTTTTAATAAATTTTTGAGTAGTTAATTAGCTAGCTTGCTCCTTGAATTCGAAATACTTTTCAAATTTTGTATCGTGGAACTTTTTGTTGCAGGTATAAATGTGCAAGCAACAATTTCTTCTTTACTACCCTTTATTAGAAGTAAGTAAACATTTCACACTGGAAACTAGGAGTATAAATTAATGTGCTGTAATAGATTACCTATATGATTTATCCACTACTCTAAAGAGTCTCTAGAAGCTTTCATTTTTACTGGATCTCAGAAGATGGAGTTTCAGAAAGTTATGTCGAAGAGTATAGTTTCTAATCAATTTAGGCTTGTAAGCTTCCCTCTTTGATTTATCTAT
This sequence comes from Sequoiadendron giganteum, assembly GCA_007115665.2. Lineage (NCBI taxonomy): Eukaryota > Viridiplantae > Streptophyta > Pinopsida > Cupressales > Cupressaceae > Sequoiadendron > Sequoiadendron giganteum. The sequence continues at coordinate 613,856,853 of CM021104.1, forward strand.
CCTTCTAGAGACATGGATAAAATCCAATGATACAAGGAAGGTTTTATGTTGCATGTTAATGTGGGAGATAAATATAGGAGTTAGCATTGCAAACCAATCAATTGAAAGTTCTTTCATTATTGTTATATACACATCATTGCTTCAACACAATACATAATAAAGTTATTTTTAGTAATACTGAGTTTCATTTAGGTGATCGAAATGCAAAATAGTTTGAACAATGAGCAAGAGATTTTATTTCCATACCTAAATTACTTGTTTGCTGAGATAGGCGCTACCAGCCATTGCACATTTCGTCACCTTTAAACAGATCAGAATTTATAGAAGGAAGACATGAGGTAAGTGCAACTGGCAAGCATAAGACAAATTCCATTGATTTTGCTAGTGTCGCTCCAAATAGGCCCGAATTCAGTTTCTACATCCTTTTCCCCGTAACATCATGAGACTCCGTCCCTTCTCTCCACTCCCTGTGTATGAATTTCACTCCTCGATTTATGCTTGCTTTCACCTCCTGCTCTGAGCTACCCCCCACTTTATGGATTAGTTAATGCTTTTATCTTCTGCATACATGACTACGAAGACCAATGCAACTGCCATCTTTCCCCCCCCATTAGTGTCACAATACCCTAAATATAGTGACCTTCATCTCAGATTTGTGATATTGATATCATCCAACCCAGAGAGACATTTGGCGCTATTAGAAAGGAAGACATACAAGGCATTGATAAATTAGCTCCCCGAATACGTGCTGCAGCACCCCAAAAAACATGCAAGAACCCCATTCATTCTCGGTAGCTAAAAATTTACTCCAAAAGTAGCGTGAATACTGATTGAGAGAAGCAAAACAAATCACACAATCTAGATTTCAGGTAGCGAGGGTCAAAGATAGTAAATACATTGCATTTATCTGACAGGCACATTAATAAGATAGAATAGATCATTGAGTTTAGGCAGCATCTTATCCATGGAAATCTGGCAAGATATCTTGTTGGGTGATTCATGCCTTAAACATGAACCCTCTAGCACTTGCAAGTTGTACAAGAAACAACCAAAAGTATAGTACGTTCATTAAAACTTCTATCCACTCCCCCCTGCTAGACACTACGAATCCTTCTTCCATAATAGCTAGTGTATAAAGGAATTTCCCTTAAACACATTTAGGCTTAATAAATAAATCATCATAACAATATATCATCAATTGGGACCCCCATTTCTACTTAGCATTGCACCATAATTTAATACATATCCTTCGTTTATTATTTTGTGGTTTTATCGATGGTAATATTACTCTTATATATATATGTATATATTATATAAATTTTATTTTATTTTAATTAATCAATAATAAATCTTTCGATAATAATTTATTATTGTTCTTCCATCTAAGAAATGATAAGATTATTGTTGAATACCCGATCACCCAATAGAGGGGCACCCAATAAGTTGACATTTTAAGTATAATTGCATTCACTCCACACACTAGAGATTCAATACTAACAATGATATATATATATATATATATATATATATATATATATATATATATATAAACTTATGATTCCTTTATAGATTCAAGTAACTAGAATAGTGATCAAACTAAATATCCTCATTTACTATTAACATGACCATCAAATTAGATAAACAAAACAATATGTCAATTATTTAGTTATTGGACCTTATCATAAGAGTGTTATATTTTAATTGACTAAGAAACCCTAATAATATTGGTATTATTGAATCAACTTTTTTTTTAATTTAATAATAATAAATTATCGTTTAGTTAAAATTTAACTAAATAATAATATTATTTATTCCCAACATAAGCCTTACCAATAATAATGATATTACCATAGAATAAACTAATTGAATGTTAATACTATTCTTATTTAACCAACAATTAGACCTCTATATCTATACAAATGTGAAAACTGTGTAGTAATGCTCAACATTAGGTGGGGCATCAGAGAAATATTGACATACTTGGAGCTATTGTGACACTGGTCATCAGTAATGACTTGGAAAGAAGATGGGCCCTCTCCCACATCAAAGGGGAAAAGTAATAGCGACACATAGTGTCATTGCACATCACGTAAAATAAAAAGAAGCCTGATGCATTTTCATTTTTTTCCTTTGGCTATTCAACACAAATCTAGAATTGTTTATCTTTTTTTCAATAGAGATACCAAATACTCCTACCCATTGATATCTAGTTAGAGAAATCCAATAGCCCATGCATCCAAAAATATTGTGTAGACTCGAATAAGAACAATAATGCATTGGTAGTTGAGGAAAGGACGTCAAAATTTCTTTAGACCCATAATTTTTCCCACATTGAGCTATGGGTCCAAGTAGATGACTTGGCTATTTTAATGTGTCTCATAGAAGAGTTTCATTTTGTGAAGGATTTAGTGGCTTTGATGTTTCACTTGGTGGATTTGATCAAGTTATTCATTGATGTTGTTATCTATTGATGGGCTCATATGCCACTTTGGAGGATGTAATCCTCACTCATGACACTCCACCTCTTACCTACCACTATGTAGTACCTTCATTATACTTGCAACACCCATCAACCATCAATTTTATTAAGCTCAACATAATTAACTATATCATGCTCGACCATGATACAAGTTCACCCTTCTCTAACATGTGCCATCTCCAGGGTTGTGTTTCTTAGTGAATTTATTGGGGTGGATCCAATTTCTTGGTATAGAATTAATGAGGGGTGTTCTTTGTGCCTCTGCTAATATAAAATTCCCATTGATTTAATTTAAAATGGGTTCCTCCTTCATTTTATAAAGAAAAAAACTCACATTTTTCTACACTATTCTATTGTTGTAAATAGGCTCCATTCCTCTCATTTAATAAAAAATGTTGTTTCACCTCTTCTCTCTTCTAATTTTTTGTGTAAATTTATGTACCTCTATGTTTTAATGAATTTTATTTCTCTTCTAGATATGTATGTTGCGTAAAAATTATTTACAAGGACTATTTGTAGATATTTCTTCCCTCTTAGTTTGTGTGAAACTCCTTACCTCCATATCTGTTCATGGGAGCTAGTAGAATAAATGCTTGTGTGAACCCTTCTAATAACATTTGTTAGTCCCTTTTTTTAGTAGGGATAAATATTGTTAATTCTTGATGCATCATTTCCCTTTCCTTTTATATTTCTCTTTATCTCTATTTTCCTCTATAAGTTGTTAGAATAGGGTTATTTTTAGTTTAAATTATGTTGGGTTGGATAGACACATATACTAAGGATTAGAAATGAACCAACCTTCTTTGATTTTTTTACCTCAACTACAAGGGTCGCATACCTTGAGGTCATTCCCACTATGTCACTGAAATGTTGAATCAATTTCAACAAAGGGTGTAGTTTCAAGTGTTAATAGTTTTTTGGCACACTCGGGGGGACAAGATTTATGAACTTTACATCATTCAGTCAAGAGATTGGTTCTATTATTATTATTTTACATCATTAAGGACATCTACAAGCACTTGTAAACTTTACAAGTTCTATTTTTGAATTAGTACTCTACAATTCAAGCCAAGAGTGGAGACAAGAGCTTCTTCCAATGATATTTTTTGTTTGTTTAATTATCAGTCTCTTCTCCAAGAAGAGGAAGGGATATATTATTTATATCTCCAATTAGAGGAACTAGGGATATTTCATCCCCTCCCCCAAGATCCAAATCCACACTTCTATTTAGTAGGTTCCATCATCCAAGGATACTTGCTATCTAGCTAAATAGAACACCATTTCATACTCTTCCTATGGTTACCCCTAGAAACCAAGTCCTTGTGGCCTATAATGGAGGAGTCCCCTTTTCCTACCTTAAAATGATGACATACTAATTTTAGCTTTGAAAAGAATCCCTTATTCCATTGGTGAAAATATTACTACCCCCATTGAACACATACAAGATATTACAAATATTTAATCCATTTTTTATATTATAGAAGGTAATGTAGCTATGTGGATCCTTATGTCCTAATGGAAATGGAAATATCTATAATTGTATCTAAGGGATTAAAACTTGGCTTGATTCATAATTGGGATGAGTTAGGTAAGAATATTTATCAATATTTTGATGATAAGAGTGATCATTTGTCCCTAATGGAATTTAATGATCATCAAAAGAGCCCCTACAAATTCTTGGTGGAATTTAATTTTAGATTCTAAAATATCTTGGATAGAATCCTAACTTTGGTGAATACTTATACTAATACCACATTTTGTACTACCTAAGATCCTTGAACAATAACATAGCTGTCATGATCCAATTTATGGGAGGCATTATAGCTACCTGATGCCTATGAAATCACTATAAGGCGATAAAATTATTTAATCTATGTAGGAAAATAGCTTCTAGGTCCCTTGTGCCTTTTATAGTGTCAAAAATTGTCACCTTTGAAAATTTCACACTAAGTTTTTCTCCCCTCTATGTGCTTGGACATAATTATTCCTTTTATTACCCATTTTATAAATATCTTCAAAAAATTAAATGATAGGAATAAAAATAAACATTTAATATTTCCCTCGACAAGGATAGGCCTAGTCTAGGAAACCTAGTACCCTTGACCAAACTATTTTGGATCCAATTTGAATATGTCAGTGTGGGTATTTTATTATTTAAAAATTTGAATTTATTGTTGGTTATCAACATTTAATGTTTGGGAAACTAGAGAAATTGCATATAGATACAAGTCATTTTCACCATTTTAATCCTTACATGATTAAGGAGGCAATTTAGATTCTTATTGAGCAATCAAGAGAATAATTATAAAAATTATTGTAGCATTTACTTTAGTCAAGCATCATGTTATCCATGCATCATGTTTTCATGTTTTGTGTTTGTTTGTTTTGTGAGTACTAACATTTGTAAGACTTGAAGTCAAGAAACAATTTCTCCTTGAAGGTGGCGAGTACATGAATTCATTCCATCAAGGAGTGAAAATATAAGTGGTGAGTTGCATCAATTTGTCAATTCATTATGTGTTTATCCATAAGCATCTACTTGACTTAGGGTAAGCTCTCTTTTTAAATCATAGTTGTTGTGGAGTTAGAAATACCAAAATGGGGTTTGACTTAGGCAAGCCCCTAAATGGAATAACCCTTCCCCCTCTATCATGTGTGTAGGTTTTTAGATCTGAATAAAATTTGAGGAAGATTGAAGACTGATTTCTCGTTCATGCATTCAAGCCCTACAATTTGTCAAGTCAAGGAACTTGGATTTTCTCAACAACAAATGAAGTTTCAACTATGATCCTGAGAGGGAAGTGCTTGTAGACCTGAAGCAAAAGGAAGGTGAAATTGGAACCTAAAAAGAAGGAATCCAAGCAAGGGTTCCCCATGCCCTTGACCATTTAGTTTGACCTCAAATTTTTATGCCATATTATTTTTATGTCTATACTCTTCTTTCCTAAAATATGTGTCTGTCAATTTTACATTTCTCAAAAATCATAACGGTTTGCTACATTTTCATAATTAACCTAGGAACATCATTACATTATAGAATTAAATCAAATCAAAGTCAACCTATCCAAGTAATCTTGTCCCCACCAAATAAAGGATTAAAACCTTGATCCACTATTATGGCTCTTCCATTGATGTTTGTAGCCAAATGGGCATTGAGATCACTTTTAATCCTTCCACAAAATTGGGATAAGCGTGATTTAAGACCTAGATCCCTTTTCCAAATCAAACACCTCTATTTCCAGAAGTTCCACTTGCCCAACCCATCTTGGGGACTATTCTTATTTCTTTCAATCAACCAACTCTTCTCACTACTCCTTCCAATGAGCTACATGAAGCAAAGATCATACTATAGAGCTTTGAAAATGAGCTAGTGGTTGCAAAGAGATATAAAGAACATAACAACATGTCTTATCAACCTTATAATTAGGCTTATCAATCGAACAATTAGCCTTATCAGGGATATTCCCATTGAAAAAACTAATTGAGTTATACAAAGCTCCTAAGTAACTCAAATTTGGCAACAAAAACCACTTCAAAGGCTCTTATTACAACATCGAACAATATGGCTCAAGAACATGAATTGTTCTATTCATATAATCAATTCTATGACCAAAAATATTCTAAAATGGGGTCCTCAACCAAGCTCTGATGGTTTGAGGGACAACAAAATTCCTAGAATTGTGAGTTGAATCATATTAGGAGGAGGTTATTGAAGGTGACCGGTTTCAAGGGGATTACATCTTGATGAATTGGGATGATGATAATTTTTGTGATTCCAAGCATTTTTTGTTCTTTAATGATGCCAATGAAGATTCTCATTTTGATGAGGAGAGGTCCACCCCTAGTGTATATTTTAGTAATTTGAATGAGGAGGAGTGTGTATACATGATAAAATATTTAGACGAATCATCTCAAAGAGTTGATTACTCAAAGCATACATTGGTTTATGATGGAAGTGGTAAACGATATTTTTTTATTGTTTAATTTGTTTCCTTCCTTTGTTCCCTTTTTTATGTTGAGGTTGCCAAAGACACTTATTCACATGAGGATGAAATCACAAAAGGTTCCCTTATTATTGTTGTGGATATGAGGAATAATTTTTTCCATGGGTTTGAATGTGTCATGATCAGTCACTAAGAATATATTGAAATAGTGAGACAATTTAAAGAATTAAATTCTTCACTTGAGATGTCTCATGGTCCTAACATATTTACATATGAGGATTGTATTAGTACATGTGAAAATGAAGTATGTTGGTTTCCTATTGTCTCTAAGATTCACAAGGTTGAGCTTGAAGTTTTCATCAAAGATGAAGGATTGATCTCTTATATTGGGGATGATGTGCCTAAATTTGAGTTCTTTACTTCAAACTGACACACCAATTTAAATAATGTTGAGAAGCAACACATAAGCCAACAAGATCATTAATTTTTTGGTCAATTCAAGATGGTATGTGAGATCTTAAATTTTTTTGTTTGATGTGTATGAGAAAGAGCTTCCTTGTGTAGATAAACATGTATGTATGACATATGTTGCATTACCATGTGAGATGAAAAAAATTTATTTTCACTCCAACTCATGTCATAAAGAGGTTAACTATCGTAACATAGTGTTTCCTTTCATGAATAAAGTTCCCTTTCCTCCACATGTTGAATTATTTTGATGCTATCTTGTTTCCAAAATAATTTACCCATGTTTCTATGTAAACATTGGATGCATCATTAGATGAGTCCAACATTTATATTTGGTAGCTTCCTTGCAATTATAGAGTTGATAGTGCAATGAAACTTCACTACATAGGTAGTATTTTTAATGTGATGCATGTAAAAAAGGGAATTCAATGATTGTAGCTAGGAGTGAATGCAATTATGGTCAAAGGAGATCAACTCATTTGAGAGATTTGTCTTTTATATAGAAGTAAGTTGTGGAAATTTGGCATCAAGGTTTTGTAAGTCACATGTATATATTATATTAGTTGTTACTTTATTTGCTAGAAGTTTTGTTTCACACTCTGTATTCTCATTAAGAGAATGTATGATTCTTAGTTCTCAATTCTTCCAAGTGTAGTCTAAGCATGTTGTTCTCTTTTTACTATTTTCTAAGGAATTTTATAGTTTTTTGCAAGGCCAATATTTTTTTTGTTGTGAGGCCATTGTGAATCCATGCCCAATGAACTATTAGGGCTTCTAGATCCTAGTATTTAGCATTAAAAAATCTTGCAAAATTCACCAAAATGTTGTTATTTCATGTGCACGTTCTTGTTTCTTATTGATTATAATTGATTTTGAAAAAATATTAAATGGGATAACCATGCTTGTGATATGCCTCTTTTCCATGTTTCATTGTTCCCTTTTCATGTTTGATTAAAGTGTTTGGGTCAAAAATCAACATTAACTAAGTATGGAGGTTATTGACTCAACCTACCAATTTTTTACAATTGAGGATGCCACATGGAAAAAATTTATGATGTTTAAACTTGTCAGTCCTTGTTGGGAAATTATGCCTCAACGTTCTGGCTTGTTCCCTTCAGTCTTGGCATTTTCCTTCATATTTTGGCCTTTACCGCGGCGGTTTGGCTTGGTCTTGGCAGTGTCTTTCTGGCAGTTATCGCCTTACCACGCATGGTAAGGCCGCCAGCGGCCTAGCTTGGCAGTTATTGCCTTACCTCTGGCGGTGGTCCCTCTCACTGTAGTGTTCGCGGTGAGACCGCTAGCGGTGGGCTCGACGATTACCGCCATACCGCAAGGGGTGGTTCCTCTCACCAGGGTGTCCACGGTGAGACTGCCAACGGTGGGCTCGGTGCTTATCACCATACCGCGGGTGGTGGGTCCTCTCACCATGATGGCCGTGGTGAGACTACCAACGGTCGGCCTGGCAGTTACTACCACACCACCAAATGGCTTTGGAAGGTCAGCGGTAGTGTAGTGGAGATGGCGATCAGCGCAGGAAGTTACTGCCATACTGCGGGGTGGCCAAACAAGCTCGGCGATTGCATGGGATGGCTGAGGGTGAGCTTGAGCGAGCTTACTGCCATACTGCGAGGCGAGTCGGATGGGGCAGCGGTAGTGCGGTGGAGTCAAGGTGCGAGCTCGGATGGCTTACCACCATACCGCGAGGTGAGATGATTTGGGTAGTAGTAGCGAGGTATTTGGCAAGGTGAGCTCGGGCGAGCTCACTGCTTTACCGCGGTTGAGTCGAATGGACTCGGTGGTAACGCGGTAGGAGCTCGGGTGAGCTCGAAACTCGGTTGACCGAGTTGGACTGGTTTGATCGACTGTCAGTACAATGATAGATGAATGAGATGGCAACACGTGGAATATCCTTATGATCTGGTTGGCCGAATCGTTATATTTTTGATGTGCGACTGAACTGCATTATTATAGCAAGGTTGACGGACATGTCTGAGACTAGATTTAATGTTGCATGACTCGATGCTTGTGGATTAAGCGGTGCACATTATCAGAAATGGAATGCTTGAAAGTGGATAATTTATTATCCTGATGACCATTGCTGGTAGGGATGGGCTGAACAGGTTGGCACACAGTATATGTATTATGGTGTGCAGATCGATAAGGATGATGAGCGAATAGAGAGAGACACAGAGAGAGTGTTCGAGCAGTCTTGACTATGAACATTTTGTCTCTCAGTTTTGCAAAGATGTGAACCTGTGGAGGCCAAGAGGCTAGGTTGGCCGTGAGGTTGGCTGTGACAGTCTTTTGTGAGGAGCTGAAGGGAATCTACATGATATGTCATTGAGGAAATTGTAATCATGTCAAGTTTTTGTTTTGTTGTTGCCTGTATATTTCTCCAAATGAACAAGATGTAAACTCTTGAAGAGCATAGCTCTAGTTTTGTATTGTAACCGTTTTAGTTACTCAATAATACATGTGAGTTGCGAGTGCTTTGGAGGTGGGGTTTTTTAACCAAAAGGTTTTCCCCACGTAAATCTATGTGTTATTTGTTTGTCTTTCATGTTGTATGATTTTGTATCTTGAATCTATTCTTGTGTTGAATCTATCATTTGGGTAAGTGCACCAAGATGGTTCCCAAAAAGGGGACTTAAGTGGACAACTTTTTTTTGAAATCATGAAATACTGACCTTGGATGTGAAATTGAGGATACTTAGACTCAAAATTTTGAGATGGAACAAAAAGAAGGATTCAAGTGCTCCGAGTCTACTTTCTAAACTACTAATTTATTTTGAAAATGGTTGAGATTAAGGGGTTCAAATGAGGGACATACACAAATTGATGTTGTTTTTGTTAGAAAAACATAACAATGCAACTCTTGTACGACCCTCGTACGGTGAACTTTTTTTTAGTATTTTAAAAATCACAATGGTCAGAAGTTAGCTAATAGTATGTAGTTGATGCACAATTTTTTTGATAATTTTTTCAAGAATATTTGATTTTTTACTAATTTGCGAAGTGGACATATCCTGAAAATAGAATTTTGGCCGTGGTACCCGTACAAATTTTGGAAACTAAGTGATTTTTAAAATTTTTTTTTTTAATTTTGTAGAATGGAGTCTAGTTTCTAAAAATGTAATTTATTTGAAAAATTAATGAACGGTTAATTTATAACGAAATAATACCAAACACTGCTTTTTGGCAAAAAAAAGACATACAGATAAAATAAATTATGGATGAAAGACTTAACATTTTCAAAAAGTGAAAAAAATTACATCGCTGGATAGCTAAGAGATAACCCAACATTACCCATGTGCTCGATTTTTTTGATATTGAACCACGTGCAATCTTGACGGTGAGCACGAACTCAATTATGAGAAATATGGTGGATTTTTTTAAAACACGTCTCTGGTCATTGGGAATGCCCTCCAAGCCTTTGGGTTGGAATTCCAAGGCAATACCAAGCTTAAAGTTCGGTAATTCCCAAAGCAATATATGATGCGAGAGCGTTATATCTCACTTTTGACATGGTTTTTGCTTTTGTGGGGAACATGTCTACTAGCACATAACGCGAGCGCATTATAACGTGCTCACGTTATGTCTTACTTTATGTTATAAGCTAATATATTAATGTATGTTGATATATTTTTATGTAAATGTATGTATATATACTTGTATGGATGTAATATTATATGTACAAATGTATTATGCTTGTATGTATGCATTTATGTATGTCTTTAGATGAAGGGAGAATTTAGAGAGAGTCTAGAGAGATGGAGAGGGGGTCGAAGTGAGATTTTAAGAGAGAGCGAGTGGGAGAGAAGAGGTTGGATTGAGGGGGACTTAGCTAGGTAGGGTGGGAGGGATAGAGGGAGGGAGAGAGAGAGGGGGGGTCGAAGAGAGAGAATTGATGGAGAGGGAGAGAGAGAGAGAGAGAGACAAAGAGAAAGAGAGGGTTATGTAGGTAGGGTGTGAAAGGGAGAGACTTGAGAGTGTGAGAGGGAGAGACTTGAGAGTGTGAGGGGGGTGAGAGGGAGAGACTTGAGAGATAGGTAGTGAGAGGGAGTGTGAGAGAGAGGGAGTGAGAGAGGGTGGTAGGGATTGATTGAATGAGAGGTACACAAAAAGAGGGAGACCGTAGATAGAGACAATTAAAGAGTGTGGGAGGGAGGGAAGGAGGGAGAGGTGAGATGTATAGATAGAGAGAAAATGATAGGGGTTGAGGGATTAGGATGTAGGACCTATAGGGTTGATGGTTTCTAGGGTATTAGGGTTTAAGGTTTGAGGGTTGATGGAATAGGTTTTATCGTAGAGGGTATTTGGTTGCGGGTATAGGGGAGAAGGTTTAAGGTTTAAGCGTTTAGGGTTGAAGGGTTTGGGGTTAAGGGTTTAGGGTTAAGGGTTTACTTGGTTGAGGGTAGAGGGTTTAGGGTATAGTTTTGAGGGTATATGGTTGAAGGATTAGGTTTAGGGTCCAATGTAAGGGGTAGAGGGTTTAGGGTTTAAGGATTGAGGGTTGAGGGATTAAGGGTTGAGGGTTGAGAATTGAGGGTTGAGTGTTTAATGTATAGGGTAAAGGGTAGAGGGTTTAAGGGTTGAGGGTTGAAGATTGAGGGTTTAAGGTATAGGGTGGAGGGATTAGGGTTGAGGGTCCAATATATACGGTAGAGATTATAGGGGTTGAGAGATTAAGGGTTGAGGGATTAGGGTTTAGGGTAGAGAGTATTGGGTTGATGGTAGAGGTTAGAGGGTAAAGGGTAAAGGGCTTAACAATTTAGGGTTTAAGGGGTTAGGCTTGAGGGTCGAGGGTTTAGGGTTGAGTGTTTAAGGGTTTAAGAGTTGAGGGTTTAAGGGTCAAGAGGGTTGAGGGACTAGGGTAGAGAGTTTACTAAGTGGGTTTGAGGGTTGGGGGATTAGGGTTGAGGGTAGAGGGGATATGATTGATGGCAGAGGGTAGAGGGGTTTGCCAGGGTTTCTAGCGGTTAGGGTTTAGGATGAGGGATTAATAGGTCATAGAGAGCTTATAGGAGTTGAGGGATTAGTCATATACAAGGTTGAGGGATTCAGAGGATATAGGGTTGAGGGATTAAATTTTAAGGGTTGAGGGTTGAGGG
>CM021104.1:613868874-613920030 GCA_007115665.2 Sequoiadendron giganteum
TAAGAGGGTATAGGGATTGAGGGATTAACAGGGTATAGGGGTTGAGGGATTAGGGTTTAAGGGTTGAGGGATTAAGAGGGTATAGGGGTTGAGGGATTAGGGTTTATGGGTTGAGGATTAATGGTTAAGGGATTAAGAGGGTATAGGGGTTGAGGGATTAGGGTTTAAGGGTTGAGGGTTGAGGGTTGAGGGATTAGGGTTTAAGGGTTGAGGATTGAAGGTTGAGGGATTAAGAGGGTATAGGGGTTGAGGGATTAGGGTTTAGGGGTTGATGATTGAGGGTTGAGGGATTAAGAGGGTTTAGGGGTTGAGGGATTAGGGTTTAGGAGTTGAGGATTGAGGGTTGAGGGATTAAGAGGGTATAGGGGTTGAGGGATTAGGGTTTAGGGGTTGAGGGATTAGGGTTTAGGAGTTGAGGATTGAGGGTTGAGGGATTAAGAGGGTATAGGGGTTGAGGGATTAGGGTTTAAGGGTTGAGGGATTAGGGTTTCAGGGTTGAGGGATTAAGAGGGTATAGGGATTTAGGGATTAGGGTTTAAGGGTTGAGGCATTAAGAGGGTATAGGGGTTGAGGGATTAGGGTTTAAGAGTTGAGTGATTAGGGTTTAAGGGTTGAGGGTTGAGGGTTGAAGGATTAAGAGGGTATAGGGATTTAGGGATTAGGGTTTAAGGGTTGAGGGTTGAGGGTTGAGGGATTAGTGTAGGGGTTGAGGGATTAGGCTTTAATGGTTTAGGGTTGAGGGTTCAAGGATTAAGAGGGTATAGGGAGTTGAGGGATTAGGGTTTAAGGGTTGAGGGATTAAGAAGGTATAGGGGTTGAGGGATTAGGGTTTAAGGGTTGAGTTGAGAATTGAGGGATTAAAGGGTATAGGGGTTGAGGGATTAGGGTTTAGGGGTTGAGGGTTGAGGGATTAAGAGGGCATAGGGGTTGAGGGATTAGGGTTTAAGGGTTGAGGGTTGAAGGATTAAGAGGGTATAGGGATTGAGGGATTAGGGTTCAAGGGTTGAGGGATTAAGAGGGTATAGGGGTTGAGGGATTAGGGTTTAAGGGTTTAGGATTGAGGGTTGAGGGATTAAGAGGGTATGGGGGTTGAGGGATTATGGTTTAAGGGTTTAGGAATTAGGTAAGGGTTGACAGATTAAGAGGGTATAGGGTTTGAGGGATTAGGGTTTAAGGGTTGAGGGTTTAGGTCTCTATCTCCCACTCCCCATTTCTCCCCTTCTCCCACTCTCTCCCACTCTCCCCCTCTCTCCCTCCCTCTGTATCTCCCACTATCCCCTCTCTCCCTCCCATTCTATCTCACTCTCTCTCCCTCTCTCTTTCTCCCACTTCCCCTTCTCCCTCCCTCTCTATCTACCACTCTCCCCCTCTCTCCCTCCCACTCTCTCAAAAACTCCTATACTCTCAAAAATGCACTAAGAAAACCAAATTTCACATAACGCGAGCGCATTTTGTACTCCACTAAAACGGTAAAAAAATCTATATACCCGTGATTTGAAGGCCCACAGTCTGCATATTCACCTGTTTATGTGCGTGCTCCAACAAAAAATATCTTTTTGATGATGTTGTGAAGTGTGTGAGCATCTTTTTCACATTCCATCACCTTTTCCATGATATTTTTACCACCTTTGCATGAAATAGCAAATTTTTGATGTTGAAAGACATATATTATCAATTGAAGTTTGAATTCCATTGAAAACTGATATACAATTGAAGTGTGGAAGGGAACAAGCTTTTGAACAATTCAAATTTTTGTGGAGTTTGAAGAAAGAAGAAGCTAAGGCTACATAATTGGGTTGAACTCCTCCATTTGAAAGTCTGGTTTTTAAGGTATGTGAAGTCTTTACAAATTTTAGTTCATTCTATTATGGCTTGCTTTCATTTTTGTTTGTCATTATAAACTTAGGTTGTCAATGCACATTTTAAATTACCAAATTATATATAGAATTATTTACACTTGCCAATTACCATTTTACACTTGCCAATTATAGAAATTTAGAACCATTCACCAAAATTCATCCTTTAAGACAACTCCAAACCTCTCCCATTCCTCTGAAGGGTCCAAACACCTTCCAATACCTTTGCACAAACTGATGCAATACAAAGGAATAAATCAACACATTTCTTGACACACTTATTCAGCTATATTTCCCTTCATAAAACATTTGATTCGTATATTCAAATTAGCATTAAGAGTTCCCAATGTCTTAAGGACCTTCAAAACACCTTGAAAATATTGAAAATAACTGATTACAATCAACTAGGTTCCTCAAAACATCAACCAATGATTATGTCATTCACAACTTGTCTTAAATCTTCCATAATGGCACCATTGTTTACAAACACAAACTATAATTCTTAAGGCACAACCAAACCATTATTTTCTAAATAAATCTTTGTTTGAGTTAGTACAACAAAAATAAAACATTTAAGAAGTTTTCCCTTACACACAAACGTAGTTCGTTTGTTCACTGTCCACATTAATAGTAGCCAAGCATCTACAAACTGTCACATGTATCTCCCAAACCATGCACACACTTCAAACTGTGATACTCATATTTTATGCAGAGTTAGAGGACCCAAAACCATTGAAGATGTCAAATTGCCTTCAAGAGCCATCTAAGAAGATTAAAAAGGTGTAATGGACCAATCCCAACACTCCTCCAAGCTGGACAACAAACAAAAACATTATTTCCCAAATTTCACCCTTGGAATCTAGTTATTGTGCAAAACCAGTTTTGGGCCCTTAACTCCAAAACTTTCAAAAACACTAGGAAAATAAAAGAATGATTGTAGCACCAATTTCAGAGTTGCAAGACATACCTTAACCCATCACATGACTCCTTTGGGACAACATTAAGAAAATTGACCTTTTTCACTATTTTAGGCCTCCAAGTAGGCCAATTTCACAAAGGAACTACCCATAGATCTTCACACCAGACTTCCAAACCCAAAAACAGTGTTTAATTAGGTCTGAAAATAAGATAACTTCTAGGTCTTAGGACCTTACCCGCTCAACTAGGCTTCCAATACAAAACCCCCCCCATTTTTCAATGCAAAGAGGGAGGGTTTATAGAAACTCCTATACCCGGGCCTTCCCAAACCATTCCAAAGCATCAAACATCTTCAAAATACCCTGCACAAGGTCAAAATTTCATTACATAGACCACTCCTTCAACAATTGATGGGGAGTCTTATCTTTCAAGAGCAATCTTTCTCTTCCCAAGACCTATTCTCTAGTCTTTCTAGGGTATTCCTCTCTACCCTACTCAGGGATCCCTCTTAAAGCCCTCTCACCTCATAAGACTCTCCACCAATTTGAAATTCTTCACCATTGCTCTTAATTCACCACTAAGCTTCCCTAGGCTCCAAACTGACCCAAAGTGTCCTAACCACTTGAGGGGATAGGAAAGGGTATTAGCACTATCCCCTTGTTTATTTGAATCCTCACTGATCCATCTCATAGGATTCTTTCATCTTGTACCCATCTCTTTCTTGAAAAACCCAATTTTAGGCCTTGTAGCCTTTTGCCTAATTAAACCTCCTAGAACCCATTTTCTTGGCTTTTCTAAAAAATGGTCTTAACAACCCCCAAATATTTTTTATAGATTCTTTCTAGTGGTACTCTTGGCTTCAAGATTTACTAGGTGTTTAGTCCCTTTGGTGTCCGCACATAGGACTGTCCTCATACCCCCTATTTTCAAGGGTTTTTCGGGTTCTGGCTCCTTTTTCTAAGTTTGAGGGCTTCAATGACCTCCTCAACTCTCCTCCTTGCACACACATGTATGGAATACATGTTCCCACACTCTCTTGCTCTTGATTGGCACAAACCAGTCCATTTATCAACTTTCTTTACTGTTGTCCTCTCCAAGCCACTAGCCAGAATGCACTTGCACTCACCTAGTTCTTGATGAATTCACCATCTCCCTTGCAAACCAAGACACCACACACCATATGTACATTGTACAAATAATCCCCTACTTTATTCCAAGTGGCCATGGTAGCCTTGCCACGGGAATTCAAGTGGGGATCATTATTTCCAAAAACTGGCCTGAACCGGCTATGAGACCAAAAACTTTAAAAACTTGCAAAACAGAAAGAAATTGAACTAAATGGCTAATCTAATGCTTCACATAGTAATTAAGTGACACAATTGAAAGGCTCAAAGCATTAGACAGGTTCTTTCAATCCATTCTTGACTGGATGAAGGCACAAAAACATAAATTCAATGAAATTTGCACTCTTCTTTTTCTCTTTTAATTTGCACATTTGTAAGTAAACTACTAAGGGTTGATTGATCTTTCGTTGCAGAAAATGTTGATTTAAGAGCCATCAAAGAAAATCTTAGCCAAAAAAGCAATGCAACATACTTATTTTGATTATTTTGACAAATCTCAATTTTGATTTCAATCCATTGTAAGAGAGCATGTGAAGCTTAGTGAGGGAATCTCAAGTTACTCATTTGAAGTTAACCTAATGATGAGCAACTATGATGTAGACATTTAAAGAGTATCTTGAATGTATGAGTGACATTGTAAAAGATCTGAGAGGACGAAGTGCGAGAGGAATTGCAATAATATTTAATTACATAATGAGATATACTCAAATATTGTAAGGTTTAAGTTCATGTTTGGGGTAGTAGCACCTTGTTCTGCAAATGCCTTGAGTAGGAAAATTTGTAAACTTTGAATTTTGAAATGTAAACAATGTGAAAAAGGTCATATAAAGGTCATGTAAACAATTTGTACACATTTTTTTGCAACTCATGTGATGAAGCGGATTGTTCCAATACATCCAAATAGGTATGTTTATGCTAGGCATGGTCTTTTTTTGCATCGAAACATGTAGAATCGCTCCGAGCTATGTTCCACTGGATCGATCCCTTAAGGGTCCAAAGTGCAAAATGGCTAAAAAATTTAGCATGCTAGTACTCAGATAATATGACACTTAGAAACTTCTCATCTGATCCTACAGAAAGGCATTGGGCCCAACTAGAAAAACCTCTCTCGGTTTTGGCTATCTTGGAGTGGTTTTCTCATGGCGGCAGATTTTCACTTGATGGAAAAGGTGTCAAATTCAAGTAGTGCAAAGTTGCAAAGTGGTGTAACTTTCGCTCTGCAACTCATGTGACCAAGCAGACTGTTCCAACATGTCTGAATAGGTATGTTTATGATAGGCATAATCCTCTTTCGCATCGAAACACGTGGAATCGCTATGAGCTATGTTCCACCGGATCGATCCCTTAAGGGTCCAAAGTGCAAAATGGCTGCAAACGTCAACATGCTAGTACTCAGATACCGTGACACTTAAAAAATTCTTGTCTAATCCTACAAAAATGGGTTAGGCCCCTCTAGAAAAACCTCTCTCGGTTTTGGCTATCTTGGAGTGGATTTCTCGTGGGGGCAGATTTTCACTTGATGGAAAAGGTGTCAAATTCAAGTAGTGCAAAGTTGCAAAGTGGTGCAACTTTCACTCTGAAACTCATGTGACCAAGTAGACTATTCCAACACATCTGAATAGGTATTTTTATGCTATTCATGGTCCTCTTTTGCATCGAAACATGTGGAATCACTTTGAACTATGTTCCACCGGATCGTTCCCTTAAGGGTCTAAAGTGCAAAATGGCTGCAAACTTCAGCATGCTAGTACTCGGATACCATGACACTTAGAAACTTCTCGTCTAATCCTAAAAAAAGGAATTGGGACCATCTAGAAAAACCTCTCTCGGTTTTGGCTATCTTTGAGTGGTTTTCTCATGGCGGCGGATTTTCACTTGATGGAAAAAGTGTCAAATTCAAGTAGTGCAAAGTTGCAAAGTGGTGCAACTTTCGCTCTGCAACTCGTGTGACCAAGCAGACTATTCCAACATGTCCCAATAGGTATTTTTACGCTATGCATAGTTCTCTTTCATACTGAAACATGTAGAATCACTCCGAGCTATGTTCCACCGGATCGATCCCTTAAGGATCCAAAGTGCAAAATGGCTGCAAACTTCAACATGCTAGTACTCAGATACCGTGACACTTAGAAACTTCTTGTCTGATCCTGTAGAAAGATGTTGGGTCCCTCTAGAAAAACCTCTCTTGATTTTGGCTATCTTGGAGTGGTTTTCTCATGGCGGTGGATTTGCACTTGATGGAAAAGGTGTCAAATTCAAGCAGTGCAAAGTTGCAAAGTGGTGCAACTTTCGGTTTGCAACTTGTGTGACCAAGCAGACTGTTCCAACACATCCGAATAGGTATTTTTATGCTAGGAATGGTCCTCTTTTGCACTAAAACACATGGAATCGCTCTGAGCTATGTTCCATGGGATCGATCCCTTAAGGGTCCAAAGTGCAAAATGGCTACAAACTTCAGCATGCTATTACTCGGATACCGTGACACTTAGAAACTTCTCGTCTAATCCTATAGAAATTAATTGGGCCCCTCTAGAAAAACCTCTATTGGTTTTGGCTATCTTGGAGTGGTTTTCTCATGGCGGCAGATTTTCACTTGATGGAAAAGGTGTCAAATTCAAGCAGTGCAAAGTTGCAAAGTGGTGCAACTTTCGCTCTACAACTCGTGTGACCAAGCGGACTATTCCAACATGTCCAAATAGGTATTTTTACACTAGGCATGGTCCTATTTTGCACCGAAACACGTGGAATCGCTCTGAGCTATGTTCCACCGGATCGATCCCTTAAGGGTCCGAAGTGCAAAATGGCTGCAAACTTCAACATGCTAGTAATCGAATATAGTGACACTTAGAAACTTCTTGTATAATCCTACAGAAAGGAATTGGGCTCCTCTAGAAAAACCTCTCTCGGTTTTGGCTATCTTGGAGTGGTTTTCTCATGGCAGTAGATTTTCACTTGATGGAAAAGGTGTCAAATTCAAGTTGTGCAAAGTTGCAAAGTGGTGCAACTTTCACTCTGCAACTCGTGTGACCAAGCAGACTATTCCAACACATATAAATAGGTATGTTTATGCTAGGCATGGTCCACTTTCACATTGAAACACATGGAATCACTCTCAGCTATGTTCCACTGGATCGATCCCTTAAGGGTCCAAAGTGTAAAATGGCTGCAAACATCATCATGCTAGTACTCAGATACCGTGACACTTAGAAACTTATCATCTGATCCTATAGAAAGGTATTGGGCCCCTCTAGAAAAAACTCTCTCGGTTTTGGCTATCTTGGAGTGGTTTTCTCATGGCGGTGGATTTTTACTTGATGGAAAAGGTGTCAAATTCAAGCTGTGCAAAGTTGCAAAGTGGTGCAACTTTCGCTCTACAACTCGTGTGACCAAGAAGACTGTTCCAAAATGTCTGAATAGGTATTTTTATGCTAGGCATGGTCCTCTTTTACATCGAAACATGTGGAATCGCTCCGAGCTATGTTCCACTGGATCGATCCCTTAAGGGTCCAAAGTGCAAAATAGCTGCAAACTTCAGCATGCTATTACTTGGATGTTGTGACACTTATAGACTTCTCATATGATCCTACAGAAAGACGTTGGACCCCTCTAGAAAAACCTCTCTCGATTTTGGCTATCTTGGAGTGGATTTCTTGTGGGGGTGGATTTTCACTTGATGAAAAAGGTGTCAAATGCAAGTTGTGCAAAGTTGCAAAGTGGTGCAACTTTCGCTCTGCAACTTGTGTGACCAAGCAAACTGTTCCAACATGTTCGAATAGGTATTTTTACACTAGGCATGGTCCTCTTTCACACCGAAACATGTGGAATCGCTTCGATCTATGTTCCACCGGATCAATCCCTTAAGGGTCCAAAGTATAAAATGGCTGCAAACTTTAGCATGCTATAACTCAAATGTCGTGATGCTTAGAAACTTCTCATTTGATCCTTTAGGATCATGTTGAGCATGTCTACAAAAATATCTCTCGGTTTTGGCTATCTTGGAGTGGTTTTCTAGTGGTGGCAGATTTTCACTTGATGGAAAAAGCATCAAATGTAAGTAGTGCAAAGTTACAGAGTGGTGCAACTTTCATTCTGCAACTTGTGTGACCAAGCGAACTGCTCCAACATGTCCAAATAGGTATGTTTACACTAGGCATGGTCCTATTTTGCACTGAAACATGTGGAATCACTCCGAGCTATGTTCCACCGGATCGATCCCTTAGGTTGGAGGTCACCCATTCCAGTATACTCCAGCTCAAGCACTTAACCATGTAGTTTTTTCCCCAAGAAGGCATAGTGGAAAAGGCAGAATCCGGTGTAATTTTGATGAGTGGAAAGGAATTCCTAAGAGACATGAAGGAGGAAGGAGTTTTCTATGCAATCATGTTGAAGCCAAAGGAGGAGGAGTCACCTAGCCGGCTACCTATGACAGCAGAGGTGAAGCAACTGTTGGATCAGTTCAAGGATATCATTTGTGAAGGCACACTAGCTACACTACCACCTAAGAGGGCAATCAATCATCAAATTGACTTTGTACCAGGAGCAACATTGCCTAACAAGGCTGCATACAAAATGACACTGGAGCAAAACAAGGAGATAGCAAGGCAAGTTCAAGAACTTTTGGACCAAGGGTTGATCAGGAAAAACATAAGCCCATGTGTTGTTCTAGTGGTATTGGCACCTAAGAAGGGAGATAAGTGGATAATGTGTACTCATTCTAGGGCCATAATTAGGTTAACCATTAGATATAGGTTTCCTATTCCTAGGATAGAAGACTTAATGGACTGTTTAGGGGGTGCTAAGTACTACTCGAAGATTGATTTAAAAAGTGGCTACTATCATATTAGGATGAAAGAGGGAGATGAATGGAAGTTAGCTTTTGAAACCATAGAGGGGTTATATGAGTGGTTATTAATGCCATTCAGGCTTATAAATGCACCTAGTACTTTTATGAGGGTGATGAATGAGGTCTTGAAGGAATTTATAGGAGTCTTTGTGGTAGTCTACTTAGATGATATCCTCATCTTTAGCAAAACAAAAGAAGAACATATGAAGCACCTAGAACTTGTGTTGAAGAAACTTCAAGAGGAGAAGCTCACCATAAATCTTGATAAATAGGGTACTTTGTAACTTGTTGAGGTGTCTAACTAAGGAGTATGGACAAGGATGGGAACAATTCATTTCACAGGAAAAATTTGCCTACAATGATAGCACAAATAGGTCTACTGGTAAGAGCCCATTTGAAATTGTATATGGGTTACATCCAAGGGGTGTACTTGAGCTAAGAGACCTAAAAGGTTATGAAGGAATCAGTGGACATGCTGATGATTTTGCTCAGTCAATGAGAGAGGTTCACGAGTAGGTAAAGAAGACATTAATGGAGGCTAACCAAAAGTTGAAGGCTAAAAGAGATGAAGGGAATAGAGATCTACAATTTGAAATAGGTGATTTGGTGATGGTATACTTGAACAAGGCAAGACTACAAAAAGGCATACCAAATAAGCTGTAGATGAAAAGGATAGGGCCATGTAAAGTGTTGGCTAAGTATGGATCCAATGCATACAAGGTGGAGTTACCCAAGGAGATGTCCATTTCACCTATCTTCAATGTGAAGGACTTGGTGAAGTATAAAGGACTAGAAATGGATGAGGAACAATATAGTGCTAAGGTGAGTAAGGATGTGGATGAACTCAAGGTACCTAATCAGATCAGACCACAAGTGGACAATATTCTAGACTCAAGGGTGAAGAAGAAGACTAGGCACAAGACATACATGGAGCACCTAGTGAAGTGGAGACAACTACCAGAGTCAGAGGCTACTTGGATAGCAGAAAGTGACTTTAAGAATCATGGAATTAGTGAGGAGCTCTTGACACCATAGGTTCCCTAACTTCTTTGTTGTAGGGGGGAGAATGGTGCAGGAGCACCTTAAGGTATTTTGGAGAGATCTTTGCAATTTTGGCTTGTAGGTGGTTCTAGCCAACCACCAAGGGAATAAGGACTATGATGTAAAGTCCCAAGAGTGTTTTTGATGAGTGAATTGGAAATAGGTTTTTTAGGGGCTTGTGGTTTGGGTAAGTCTTGGACACTGTGAGCATTTTGAGCAATGTTGCCTTGGCTATTTGTCCTAAAAGTTGAAAAATGGAATTAATGATGCTCTAAACCAAAACCAAGGGTCCTAGCATGTGGGAGAAAGGTATATAAGGTCAGAAAAACCCTAATACCTTGGTTGGAGGATTGTTTTCATGAATTGAGATTTGGAGAGTACATTTTTGTGATTGGAAGAGAGCAAGTTTTCATTGAATTTCTGTGTTTGAGCCTTCATCCAGTCAAGAATGGATTGAAAGGACTTATCTGATGCTTTGAGTCTTCCATTTGTGTCACTTACTTACCTTGTGTAGCATTAGATTAGTCATCTAGATTGATTGGTTATCTTTTTGCAAGTTTTTGGTGTTCTTGGTCTCATTGCCGATTCAGGCCAGTTTTGTGAATAATGAGTCCCACTTGACTTCCCGTGGCTTTCCTCTCATGGCCACTTGGAATCAAGTTGGGGACTATGTAAATAGTGTACATATAGGTTGGGGTCTTGTTTTGCAGGGGAGGTGATGAAATCATCAAGCACTAGGAGAGTGCAAGTGCATTCTGGCTAGTAGCTTGGAGAGGACAACAGCAAGGAGAGTTTCTAAATGGATTGGTTTGTGCCAATCAAGAGTATGGGATTTTAGGCACATGTATCTAAATCATGTGTGTTCTAGGAGGAGAGTTGAGGAGGTCGTTGAAGCCCTCAAAGAAGGGAAAAGAGCCAAAAACCCTAGGAACCCTTGAAAATAGGGGGTTTGAGGAAAATCATATGTACGGACACTTGTAGGACCTAAGGCCTGGTAAATATTGGAGCCTTGATGGTCAAAATAAATAATCTACAATAAAATTTGGGGGTTGTTAAGACTGTTTGTGAGAAAAGTCAAGAAAACGGGTTCTAGGAGGCGAAATTGGGGCAAAAGGCTACAAGGCCTAAAATTGAGTATTTCAAGAAAGCGATGGGTAAAAGGTGAAAGAATCCAATAATATGGATTAGTGAGGAGAAAAATCAACAAAGGGGCAACTAGGATACCCTTCCCTAGCCCTGGAGTGGTTAGGACACTTTGGTCAGTGTGGAGCCCAAGGAAGCTTAGTGGTGGATTGGGAGTGATGGAGAAGAATTTGAAATTGGTGGAGAGTCTTACATGGTGAGAGGGGTTTAGGAGTGATCCCTGAGTAGGGTGGAGAGGAATACCCTAGGAAGACCAGAGAATAGGTCTTGGGAAGAGAAAGAGTGCTCTTGAGGGATAGGACCCCCCATCACTTTAGCTCATCAATTGATAAGTAGGAGGTATTTTCTACAATGTCTCAAATTGTGATATTGCTATCAGGATTCCATTGAGAAGTCATTTGTAGTATTAGATATAGCTCTAGCTTCTATAGTATTGCACATGATTGCAGATAGTTTCAAAGATCTAGATAACATCAATAGTTCACATTACTCAAGAAGGATGAACATCTTAAAGACATTTGCGGAAATCATGACAAGTAACCTTCTTGTGGACTTAGGGTTGCAATGATCTACAACATATTCCACCATTTCTTCAGTAGGATCAAGAACACACATAATGAAGGTGTGTATGTAGCCATGAAAGATTATGGTTTGAACTATCTAGGAGAGTGATGTTTTATGTTGACCAACCATATCTATACCATGGTTTGTTTGGAAACAAGGATGGGTTCTCTCTTCATTGGCATATACAATATTCCTCGATGTGTTCACACAGACTAGGACTCGCCTCAGACTTGACAAGCCATTTTTTGACTTGGACTCGGGCTCGGGTCCTAGACTTGACAAATAGAAAAACCTAAGAAATTCAAAGATTTGTAAGGATTTAAAACTTGTTTCATGCACCCTTAACCTTAAAGACACAATAGCATCATCAAATAGAAATTACTATGATCCCATACACAAACATACATCAATCACATAAGTATAAGCATAAATTTTTGCTAAAGGAAATAACAGATTTAGATATATAAATATTGTGATATTGCTATCAGGATTCAATCATGTAGTTTTACAAGTCAAACTCATTGACCCATGATTCATCAGTAGTGGTTCACAAGAACCCATCTCTCATGATAATGAATGGTTCATAAGGAGGAAGATAAATCTTCATACATTTCTTCTATCACAAATGAGATAAGTGCTTGGTTTCATGAAGGTCATGAGACAACCATTAATGGGGAGTGGATACATGAAGAACTGATGGAGAATGATAATGGCTTTAGACCTGCTATAAAGGATTTTTTTTTTCGTTTCAATGATGCAAGAGGTTTTTGGTTTCACTACCAAAATGAGCCTACGAAGAATGCATGTGAAACTCCTTTTGACCTTGAGGGTGTACTTACTCCATATCAAGGATCATGCATTGAGGATGACATAGATCAATGCTAGGGCTAACCAATTAATAATTATACATGTGAATAAGTCAAACATGTATATGTCAATAAGGGAACTACAAGTACTCATAAACACGTAAGCCTCAAAAAGTATACACATGAGTACATAGTATACACAAATTAAAACAAAGTATATGCACGAATACAAGGTATATGCATGAAAACATGTAAGCCACAAAGTATACACTCAAATGCACATAAGTCACAAAGTATACACTTGAATATACATAACTCATATCTATTGAACCATCAATTTAGAATGCAAATATGGACATGCATCGAAAAAAAATATTTGTATTAACCAAATAGCCATGTAGGCATACATAGATATATGTCGATATAAGTATGAAATATATGTACAAAATAGCCATATAGGCTTACGAGAATGCCATCTAGGCATACAATGTCAAATATGTCCAATAAAAAATATGTACAAAATTGCCATGCAAGCATACAATAAAGGACTCTGGAATCAAAAGTCATTGCTCTCCATGCCCAGTAAATAAAATCTTTCCCTTTCCTTTTCGCTTGGATGGTGATAGGTTTATCACTCATTTTTTCTATGCTCGTGGAGTGCTCCTACTACTCCTCCTAGGGTTTAGTTCATGGCGAAGTTTTAATTGTTACAATAAGAAGTAAAGACATGAATATATAGAAATTACATTATAAAAAATGATATATTTGACAAAATAATCACTTACAGCCATCTCACGATCTCTCTCCATAAGGGAAATATGCTCACGTCCATGCTCAGGTGTGGTAAAGCCCTGTATAAACCATACAAATAGACAAAAACTACGTGAATCAATAATGGTTTGATTTCTCACTAACTAACATTTATAACAACAAATGTAAATTAAAATTTACTAATTTGCCTCATACCTCTTCTATCAGAGCCATCGAGGATTGTATAGCAAATGTCACACCAATATCCATTGCCCTCGTCACATTCGGAGGTGTATCGTCTCACAACAACTGAAAATAAAACAACAAATTATTCAACTTAATCAACGATGTGCATGTATAAAATACACAAATCTATTAAGTACTTGATTCATTAGTTAAAATCTTTATTCTATTACCTACGTGAAGGTTTGAGTAAATCCACCGCCACTAGGAAGTGTTCCATCAAAACCTCAAATATTAGTCTGTTCAACATCCAAAATTGCATATTAAATTACCATTCGTAAAACAATGCCATTAATATGCAATAAACTTATAATTGTTTACTAGTTACATACCCTAGGGATAGGTGTACTTCAAAAATAGGTTGGTGGGGGGCCAGTGTATCCAGTCTCAACACTATGACCCTACAATTTTATTAAAATCACAAAACATTTTTAGTTAATCTTGCATTTAAAAATCAAAATTTAATAAATTAAATTCAATGAACACATGCACTAAATTTTACCTGACTATCAATGCCATATGCCTCATGTAAAATGTCAGCTGCCCTCTCCATCTCCATCGCTACTGACAGATCCTGCGTACTAGTCTCCTGAGGGTTAGTGGGGTCATGTGAACAAGTAGCCCCGCAAGATTGACACACATGTGTTTGAAGAACACCACTAGAAGACTCCCTTGGATGGCATTGTAGAATAGGGCTAGTATGATGGATGACACTCTGGGTCAAAGTGTTGATTTCCTGCAATGTCTCTACGTCAGCACTTTCCTTCATGACGAAAGGCATAACAATGTGCTCATGAGGTGGCCTAGCGAGAGCTCATCTACCTTTCCGCATAGGATCCAGCTGTGCACCAGGTCTATCCTGAGCTGACCCCCCACCTCTCCCCTAGAAATCCCTCATACCAAAATAATTTGGGATTTTTTTCAATATGAACTCATTGTGTAGTTTCCTAAGGAAATATTGTGGGACCTCACAATTGTTGCACGGTGGGTAATCGAAGACCATGTACCACCTATCATAAAACCACTCATTTATTTATTGGTGGTGGCACCAATGGATAGGAAACCTCTTCGCATTGAGGGTAAGATTTTAATTTGTGTGTGGGTTGGTGAATAATGAGCACAAATCACCTTTTGTTACTTTTAAATCTTTCACATCCTTGTATGATAGTTTATTTGCATAATACTCCCTAGCCACCTGCCTCCTATCTTCCCATCAAGTTATTTGTTTTCTAATTGAATCTATGTTTGTTAACATATCTTTCAATGAATTTGCTAGGGTCATTCTTTCTATGGTTAAACCATTTGGATCACTCAACCTATTGATCAAATCCTCAATTTGTTTTTTGTTGTTCTCAATTTCACTCATTAAATTTTGTTGAGTGCCAGGAGGGGGTTGAGTGATTGGTGAAGGAGGTTGATGTTGTGGTTGATTTTGATCTTGAGGATTTTGTTGGTCCTCCTATTGAGTATTTTGAGGGTTTGCAGGTTGATTTGCATCTCCTAAAAATTCAAACAAATAGATATCAAATTCAACCTAAAACTAAAAAATTCAAAACAAAAAGCATAGAATCCTTACCTCTTACAGCTCCTCGTCATTGTGGCACCATCGTTGCGAAGAAATTCTTGTCCTAGAACATGAGTGCGATATTTTGGGGTTTTTGGTCATTGGTGCAGCAAAAAAACCAGTCGAAATGCAAATGAGAGATTTGCATTTGTTTTTTTGCTTTTAACAGTCAATAACACGAGCGCGTTATAATGCGCTCACATTATTTCTTTGTAGTTGTAGCCGTCGGGACCTTTCCTAGGTTTAACAGAAGACATAATGCAATCGCGTTATGGTTTTCAACTTTTTTTTAGGGTGTCCACGAAATTTCTACCCATTTCCATGCACCCGCCCATTTGTCAAGCATTTAATTTTCTCATAGGATCAATGGGGGATCAATTGTGCCTGCTTCCGCTTTATGGCATAGTTGTTTGTGTCCTTGTTGTGATTAAAAAATGAAAATCACTAAGGCACTATTGTCTTAGATGCTGATGATAGAACCGACTCTGTATCCCCAACAAGTGGTATTAGACTTGGTTGAAGGAGGTCGAGGCTTGATGATACCAAAAAGTGGAGTCAAAGCCTTCTCCTAGTTACTAAAGTTTTGGATATTTCTCCTATGGTGATTTCTTAGCCTGGAAAGCTTGAGGAAATCTGGAGAAATCGATCGGTGATTGATCCTTTGATGAGTGGAAGTTCTTGCTTCTTTAATTCAACACAGTTTTGGAAGACACTGGAGATGACTGGAGTTGATCATATTGTGGTGATGTGGTCTAAGGCTCCTGAATCGCAACAAATTTTCCTGATGCAAAGGGCGTGAGACGTGCTTGTGGTTTTGTTGCAATGAAGCGTGGTTTCATACTGGGTGTCTATGTGAGAGGCTCCCTGGCGGTATGGAGTTTCTTGTGTTGTTGTTCAACCATGGAGTATTGTGCTTGTGCTGGGTGTTTTGACTTAGCACTGAAGGTGGTTTCTTTTTTGCTCTGGTTGCATGGAGGCTATGAGGTTGACCCCGGTGATCTGCAACTTCTGAATAGCCTAGCTCTCTCATATGCTTGTGCATGACTGTGGTTTTTGGAACTGGTTTGAAATTTACTTGTTGTTCCGTTCTTACCTATGTTTTGCACTCGCATGGTTCAGATTCATGTCTTTGGCTCTGGAGGATTTATGTAGATTTTCCTAAAAATTCTATCATGCATATTCATGTTTCTTTTCATTGTTCTGGTTAACCATGATGGTTGTGTGCAAACTCTTGAGTCGTCCATATGAGCAGTGAATATGGAGGCGCATGTGTGTTTTATAGACACTGTGGTTTTGAAGGTTTTACACGGTCAAGGAAAACTTGTGGTTTGTGGAGCTATTGTTCAGCTATTTTCTAGACCCTAGCTTATGGGGTGTGACTGGATGAGATAGCTACAGTTCAACATGGTTTGAGGAGGTGTGATGTCTTCTTTGCATGGGAGTGTTGGTATGAGTTTCTCTTTCTACATTCTTGTGGTATGTTTTTTGGTTTCCTAGACTATGGTGCTTGATTTGTGGACGTGATTGGAAAATCGGATTTGTTGCTGATCAGGTGTTTGAGTCATGTTTGTCTACATGGGTTGTTTCTTTTATTATCTCAGTTTTGCAGTGTCTAGTGCAATGATAGATTTGCATGTTTCATTTGGTTGCATCCACGAGTTGTGCAATGTTGTGGGTTGTCCTTACCTACATGTTTGTTGTGAGACAACTTGGAAGTGGATTGTCAATATCCATGTGGTTGAAACTGTGTGGTGCAGATCTGTTAGCTGACCTTGTTTGTGGTCACTTGTGCATTGGCGTGGCTATTTTGAGATGAGAGGAGGAATGGCATTTGATTACCTAAATAGTCAATGATGGGGACCTGAAGCATGTGAATCACAATTTTATGGAGAATTGGTTACACTGGCTTGTGTAAGATTTTGATAGTGATGGTGTGGTCGGTCATGGTGCTTGGAAAGCTCAGTGTCACGATTTAGTGGGAGCTTTAGTAGTGACTGTGGATTCATCACTTGGTGGTGAATGATCTTCTTTGGTGTTGCAAATGCTTCTCGAAGACTCTTAGATCCTGTTACTGCAGAAGAGCTTTCTCGTATCTGCATGGTCACTATTTGAAGATGTGCAGCATCTTGGAGCCATGAAGGACCTTGGTATTCTTTGGCTGAGATGCTAGTGGTGCTTGACAGGTGATGTTGGTTTAGAGTTTTTTTTCTTTATGTCATGGTATACTCTTTCTTATGCATTATATTTTTGGCATGTTGCTTTTCTCTTGAGACCATAGATAGTTCAATTGAATCATGGTATCTCCTATGGAGATGTGTAGATCATGGTGTCATGATAAGTTCCTGGTTCAGCTGGTTTGGAGCTTTGACAATGGTCTGGTGTTTCTCTTTTCTTTGATTACCTTAGTCATATGCTAGAGGACTTCATGTTTATTGCAGTTTGGAGTTAGAATGAGATGACAGGTTGCTGGTGCTCATGGATGCATGGAGAATAAGGTGAGGCTAGAATTATTTTAAGAATGTTGTTGTTACAGCTGAAATTCTGAGTAGCCTGCACCTTGGTTGAATGCGAGTTCAACAAAGACCATGAAGGAGAGTGCTTTTGGGTAAGTCACAGTGGCTTGTATGTCTTGGAGGAGAATCTTTTCTCCTTTTCTTGGTCTGCTCGGTAGTGAAGTTTACTTGAAAGGTATTTTCCTATTATAGCTTTTAGATATATGTTATACTTTCTTTCATGATATGAATCTTGAGTTGTTTTGAGATTCTGGAGGATTCATAATGAAAGGTGGACAACATTATGTATCTCCTTGTGCTTTTGAGGAGTGGTAGGAGATGGTTATATGGGTTAGTCTGATCTTCTTTTGAGATGCTTACATTCATGGAATCTGTTGGGTGTTGTTATGGCTTTTCCCTTTGGGATGTGGAGAAGATCTTTTTTGACACAGCTGGAATTTAGAGATGTATGTAGGAGGATGCTACATGTTTTGATTTGCAGTTTCTCTCTTTTGTGGTTTTCTCTTGTTGAATGTTCCTAACCTTAGATATATGTGGAGCCAGGTTTGGTCACTTGTTTGTGGTCATGTGTTGTCACTTGGGTGATAAGACGAAGGTTCCTGTGCTTCCTTCTTTAGTTAGATATGGAACCTTGGAAGAACTATGGAACATAGTTGAGAGAAATGTTTCATGTAGCAGGTGGCTGCAGGTGGTGCATATCAGTGTGACTGCTCCTTAGAACTACATGGTTACTCATTTCTATGTGCAGGGATTGGTGGACTTGGTATTCTTGGATCATTTGTGATGGTGCTTTGTTTGCATTCATCTGAACAGTACCCTTGCAATGGAAGTACCTGGACGTGTTTGGTCTTTTGACTGGTTGACACATGGTGCTTGTGTTTGTTGATGATGGGTGGTTCTGTGATGGCATGAGTCTACTCATGTTCATATTGAGAGGTATGGGTGATTGGATGGAATAGCACGAGTTGTGGGTGTTGGGTTTTTAGTCAAGTGGGTTTTTTTATCAATTGGATGGGGCAGTCAGTTTTATGGTTGTTGTTCTAGCTAGCTGTTTTATCTTATTCTAGAGAATGTTTCTCATTTAGGTGTTCACGTTGTACTTTGTTGTTGTTGTGGTTCCTTTTCCGCTTGAAGGATCAGATGCTTACGTTCTTGAGACTAGTGCTTTTTTCACCTTGGCATGTTCCTATGTTTGGAGCTATTGCCTGAGATGGTGGAAATTTTTGATGTCATTGCCGGGGTCTTGGTTGGAGCATGGAAGCATGGTGTTGGTCCATGATTCAGGTCTTTGGAGGAAACCTAAAAGTCTTCGACAAGTGGGAGATTGTTGGGAAATTATGCCTCAACGTTCTGGCTTGTTACCTTCAGTCTTGGCATTTTCCTTCATGTTTTGGCCTTTACCGCGATGGTATGGCTTGGTCTTGGCAGTGTCTGTCTGGTGGTTATTGCCTTACTATGTGTGGTAAGGCTACCAATGGCCTCGCTCGGCAGTGGTTACTCTCATTGCGGTGTCCGTGGTGAGACCGCCAAAGGTGGGCTCGACGGTTACCGCCATACCGCAGGTGGTGGTTCCTCTCACTATGGTGTTCGCGGTGAGACCCCCAGCGGTGGGCTTGGCGGTTACTGCCATACTCTGGGTGGTGAGTCCTGTCACCGTGGTGGCCATGGTGGGTCCTCTCACTGCGATGGCCATGGTGAGACCACCAACAATTGGCTTGGTTGTTACAGCCACAACGCAGGATGGCTTTGGAAGGTTAGCGGTAGCATGGTGGAGATGGCGGTCAGCACAAGTAGTTACTGCCATACTGCGGGGTGGCCAAATGAGCTCGATGGTTGCGCAGGATGGTTGAGGGTGAGCTCGAGTGAGCTCACCGCCATACTGTGAGGTGAGTCAGATGGGGCAGCAGTAGTGTGGTGGAGTCAGGGTGCGAGCTTGGATGGCTTAATGCCATACCGCGAGGCAAGATAGTCTGGGTAGCGATAGTGAGGTAGTTGGCAGGGTGAGCTCGAGCAAGCTCACCGCTTTACCACGGTTGGGTCGAATGGACTTGGCGATAACGTGGTAGGAGCTTGGAACTCGGTTGACCGAGTTGGACCGGTTTGACTGACTGTCAGTATAGCGATAGACGAATGAGATGGAAACACGTGGAAGATCCTTATGATCTGGCTGGCCGAATGGTTATATTTTTGATGTGCGACTAAGCTGTATTATTATAGCAAGGTTGACGGACATGTTTGAGATCGGATTTAATGTTGTGCAGCTTGATGCTTGTGGATTAAGCAATTCACTTTATCAGAAATGGAATGCTTGCAGGTGGATAATTTATTATCCTGATGACCGTTGCTAGCAGGGATGGGATGAACAAGTTGGCACACAGTATATGTATTCTGGTGTGCAAATTGATAAGGATGATGAGCGAATAGAGAGAGAGACAAAGAGAGTGTTCAAGCGGTCTTGACTGTGAACATTTTGTCTCTCAGTTCTACGAAAATGTGAACCTATGGAGGCCAAAAGGCTGGGCTGGACATGAGGCCACCTGTGATAGTCTTTTGTGAGGAGCTGAAGGGAATCTACATGATATTTCATTGAGGAAATTGTAATCATGTGAAGATTTTGTTTTTTTGTTGCCTGTATATTTCTCCAGATGAACAAGATGTAAAATCCTGAAGAGCATAGCTCTAGTTTTGTATTGTAACTGTTTTAGTTACTAAATAATACATGTGAGCTGTGAGTGCTTTGGAGGTGGGGTTTTTTACTTGAAAGGTTTTTCCCCACGTAAATTTGTGTGTTCATTGTTTGTCTTTCACGTTCTATGATTTTTAATCTTGAATCTATGCTTGTGTTGAATTTGTCATTTTTCAAGCATTTACTTTTCTCAGAGGATCAATGGGGGATTGACTGTGACTACTTTCGCTTTATGGCATAGTTGTTTGTGTCCTTGTTGTGATAAAAAATTAAAATCACTAAGGCACTGTTGTCTTAGATGCTGATCTATGATGACAAAACCGACTCTGTATCCCCAATAGTCCTAACAAGTTTAAATGTAAAACTATTGGCTAAGATATTTGAGCTAGTTTTGGTGGGGCTTGTTGGTCTCAAAAGGAGAAAATCAATGAAGCATTTGGTGAGCCTCAAGGATCTTGCATGCATCAGCTTGGCATGTAATTTCAAATAGTTTTCATGATTTTTAGGAGCATGTGCGTGCCATCACAATATGGTGTAGTGAAAGAAAGGAAATTAACACATTTTAGTTGTCATGCCATTAGTCATAGTATGACAACTCAACATGTAGATGCATCCATTACATAAATAAAAAAATAAAACACATGAAGGAAATCTTGAGGCTAGGTGTCATCTTTACATTACATTTCAAAATAAGAATTTTGACACTTCTAAGGGTTGCACCATTAATTGGGCAAGGTATCTTGACATAACTAGTGGGATCCATCTTCTCAAGAGGAAAACATAATAGGCTAGTGGCTTTTCCTTGAGGGTATCCATGTGATGCTATGGTACAAAAATGAAAGGCAAGATTGACATACTTAGATCTATTGCACTGTTGGTCATTAGTAATGATTTAGTAAGTAAGTGGGTATAGTCCTCCGATAGAGGAGGAAATTAATAGAGAGATATATGGTGTTAGTATATGACATCTAAAATATAAAGAAGCTCGACATATTTTTCTATTGCATTGCCTATTCAATGCCAAGTTGTATTTGTGGGTCCTATTTCTATCAAAGAGACACCAAAGACTCCCAATCATATATTTCCAACTAGAGACATCCAACATCTCATGCATTTGAATGGTATCATAGATCTGAAGAAGAAAAATGATGTAAATTCTAGGTTGAGGTAGGTGACTCAATTATTCTAACTTGCCTCACATAATAAATTCATGTTGTAGAGGATGTAGTGGCTCTAATGATTAAACTAGTGGCTTTGATTATGATTCATGATGCTATTGGCTTTCTAATGGGCTGATAGGAAATTATAGAGTATGTGAACCTTGTGAAAATTCACCTCCCACCTCCCACTTTGTAATGCCTTCATTGCACTTGTAGTACCCACCAATCACTAGGTTTGTTAAGCTCCATAGATTAACTATTTTATGCTATATGTCATGGTTTGGACACCCTTCTCTAACATGTGTCATCTCTCAAGACATGTTTCTCAATGGATTTTTTGGGTGGATCTAATCTCCTGACATGGCATTAATGAAGGACATTCTTCATGCCTCTACAAGTATAAAAGACATGCCAAGCTCATTTCAAATAGGTTCCTCCTTTAATTTCTAGAGAAAAAGACATTTTAATACATTATTCCTTGGATTAAATAGGATCCATGCATTAAAATTAATAAAAAATGTTTTCCACATCTTCTCACTTCTAACATTTTGTATACATTTTATACATTATTCATTGGATTAAATAGGATCCATGCATTGAAATTAATAAAAAATGTTTTTTCACCTCTTCTCACTTCTAACATTTTGTATACATTTACTTACCTCTATGTTTGAATCATGTTTACTCCTCTTCTAGATATGTATGTTGTGTAGAAAATATTTACAAGGATTATTTGTGGATCTTTATTCCCTCTTAGTGTGTGTAAAACTCCTTACCTCCATATCTATTTGTGGGAGCTAGTGAATTAGAGACATGTGTGAGTCCTTCTAATATTTTTTCTTGGTCATATGTGATGTTGTGAGTGGGGATGATACTTGTTATGTCTTGGTGCATCACTACCCTTTCCTTTTTTGTATCTCTCTCTCTCTCCATTTTTCCTCTTTGAATTGTTAGAATAGGATAAATATTAGTTTAGTTTTTGTTTGGTTGGATCAACACATGTACTTAGGCTTAGAAAGGAACCAACCTTCTCTATAAGTTTGACCTCAACCACAAGGGTCCCACATCTTGACATATTGAATCAGTTTTAGTAAAGGACACACTTTTAGATGATAATAGTTATGATGTATATATTGATTTTAGAAGGATATATATAATATAATAATTTATGCTATTTTTAAGAAAAAAATCTAAAATAATTACACAGATAAGATTATGGATGTTAATCAAGTCTTGATTTTTCTATATATTGTAATTTTTAATTATATGATAGAGATAATTTAATAGTAAGGAGGAGAAGCATGTGAAACGGTAAATTTTTTGTAGTAATGAATGGTGGGTTCTAAATTAAAAGTTACTTACAAAATTAAATCAAGTATTTTTTTGATTAAAAAAGTAGGGTTAATGGGCTCTGACCCAAACAACTACGAGAAACAAGCCTCACAACCAATAGATCTACCCCCAAAGAAATAGCCAGAGAAGAACATGCCTCATGACCAATAGAACAAGCCAACAAGCCTCCCATAGAAAGTGACACAACAGCCACCCCAAGGGTGGATAAGATTATCTAAGATAATTTATAGTCTAAAATTGTCATGTGGACAGGCGTCCCAGTAAATCAAGTATGTTATAAATAAATAATTCTTAAATAAAAATTAGAATAATACCCATGTAGTAAGAAAATAGCTCTAAAGTAAAATAAATGAACTCTTAACTAAACAAGATAATTTTATCTTTTTTCATCTATTTGTGTATTTGTAGTAGTTTAAATAAATATTAGCATCTACTATTATAGAGAAAAATAAAATAATTTGTTTTATATGTAAAAATATCTTCTATTTTTATGTCATTTTAATAGATGCATTTAAGATATCTATAAATTAATTATCTTTAATATGTATGTTTATAATATTTAAACTTATTCTACTAATTATAATAAAATTGTTATTATTATAAGAAATCATTAAAATTATTGTGAAGATATATATATATATATATATATATATATATTACTACGAGAATTGAATGTTGCTTCTTTCAAAACCATGTAACTAAACTTGAACCAAGTGAAAAATTGAATGTGAACTTTTAGTCATCCATACTACCCATCACTCTAATTAAAGCCTTCTACAAATAACTATGTCTTGTGTTTTTCAACACTACCATCATTGTTGTCCTTAGCATTATAGACTCACATAGTAGAAATATATATTTTTGTAATGTGGAACCTCCAAAATCTTCCAAATATAGCTTGTATGAATGAAAGTCATTTATTCTTCTATTACTTGCACCCAAATACCACTGTAAAATGCATCTTGAAAGTCATGAAGGTTGACGGTGCTGATTTATTTACACTAGATAAATGGAATCCAGAAAATTCATCACCAACAATTCATTGAAGGAAAATTCACCGCCATGGAAAATTCACCGACGAAAAATTCACCACCAAGTAAAATTCTCCACCAGCAATTCACCAATATTTTTTAATATATATTTCAAAAACTCTTTTTACTTGGCATGAAACTCTTTTTACTTGGTAGTGAATTTTAATTGGCGGGAAACTCTTTTTATAAATCTCAATTTTTGATTAGAGGTAAAAAATAGATTTTGAAGGGGTCCAGAACCCTTTACAAAAAAGGATTGCAGCAACATAATACCATCAATACATACAACTAATTACATTATCCATTTTGGATAAGCCTTCGAATGAGAATATGAAAGGGAAAAACAAAATGGAGGGAAAAGAGGTTGACAATTGGGCATCAATATCCAACAGACAACAGGTGAACAAATTGGTTGTAAACTGCCCGGCCAACACTGCTCCTCAAGTACTATGGCCAAAATAATCCCTTGCAGGATGCATTTTAGATTAGCCATTGAAGGCCAACTATAACAAGCCGGTTGCTCTTATATCAACGGTGAATCTATACTTATTTTTTTCTTTCTATTTTTAGCTTTTTCCACTTGTTTCGATGATTACAATGTTTAAGTGAACTATAATCTTTATAGGATGATTTATTCCTCTTGTATATAGAAAGCATTTGTGACCTATATGGGTCATGTTGACCTCATCCTATGATTGGTGTGTATGAATACCTATTTTTTTTGTGATGAGGTGTTGCTCCTGTTGGAGGGAATTAACCTTTAGGATGTTTATTTACTGCTAACCAATTTAATTGACTATGTTGTTTTTATCTTACTACTTGTTTAAGGATGAATTTTAACTACTTCACCATGCTATATTGGCTTGAGAGTGGGTGTCTTACCTCCTTTTTAACTTCCAAGAGGAAGTTTAGTCTCGGGGATGGGAAGAGCGAGGAGGAGGGGGGCAGGTGTTTAGGATTCCTTTGTCAATGGGGTCCATGGGTATGGTTGGTCCCAACCCCACTGATCATATATTCCTTTGGTGGCCCTTAGGTCGGTGGGGAAAGAATTGTATAGTGGGGTCAATAATAGTTGGCTATAGTTGTTCCAACCCCCTACAATAAATGTTGAACCCCAAGATATAGTTGGAAAGTTGATTCTATCTTATATACTACATAATATGTTGGGTGAGGGTAGGGGCAGATGTGAGGCCCACCCTAGAGTGTCAAGATAATGGGTTCTATTGGGAAAATAATTACTTGATTTATTAATCCTTGGTTATTTAGGTGGAAGCTTATAACCCTATAAATATTCTACATCAAACAATGGTATGTGATTTAAAATATCATATATTATTGTAAAGGATGATGATAACATATGTGGAATAATCTTAATTTTGCATTGACAATGTATGGGTATGAAAGGTTAATTAGTCACCTTAAATTTTAAGCATTTAACATGATATTGTTCAATTGAATACCTTGTTTATCTATGATGAGTTAAGTCATTTTGTGTGCATTATTTATCAAGTGTTTAATGAAACAATGACTTAAAAAAAATAAAAATTTGAGAATTACATTGATTAGGATAAAAATAAATGATTGTTATGGTAATGTTTCATCAAGTATTATATGAGATTGATCAATGATCACATTCATGATTATGTCTATTTTTAATTATATTTATTTGGCCATAATTATTAGATGGATTTATTAATGTATGAAATTGAGTGTTTAGGTTGATTCTATTGCCAATGGAATGAAGGTCTTTGAGGGAATCCTAATGTGGTCAAACTGAACTAGAATATAGTTCATTTGAAAGGACTATATGTTCATTTTTAATGTATTTTATTTGTAAGCAGGAATATGAATGATTGTTTAATGTTGTAAAGTCAATGAGGCAATTAGGTTGAATTTTAGATTTGTGTTTGTTGTTGGATATTTATGCCTCATATTCTTGGCTTGGACTTTCATTTTGCCTTGGAGCCCTATTTTTGGCCTTAACCACCATACCGCTGCAAGATTTCCTTGGTGGCATGATTGTGTAGTTTACCGATTTACCATGGGTAACCTTGCTTGGCCTGGTGGTTGGGTGGTGTTACCGCCTTACCGCAACAACCTTCTTCTAGACTGGTGGTAGCGTGGTGAGAGGCGACAGTTGGCGTGGTGATTACCGCCATATCGCAGGGGTTGCTCAAAGGTGGCGAGGTAGTGCGTTTGGCGGCATGTTGGCGGAGAAAGGCCTTATCGCCATACCGCAGGAGTTTCTCATTGGTGGTGCGGTAGTAGCTGGCGGTTGAAGGGTGGCAGTGTGGTGATGGTTACCACTTTATTGCTAACGGTGCTCGAGGAAGCCGTAGTGGTTGCAGTGAACGGCTAGCGGTCGACGAATGCAGTTACTACCATATCGTGGGTGGTGAGATGTCTCACCGCAGTGCCATGGTAAGACCATTGGTGGTCTGCCTAGTGGTCACCACCCTACCACAGGGTGGCCTGGCGGCCCCTGCGATAGCGCGGTTGACCGTTAGCAGTTTGTGCTGGGGGTCACCGCTTTGCCGCGGGTGTCTGGCGGTCGGGGCCTAGTAGTGTGGGGCGATTAGAGATGAAGACAAGGGTGAGCTCAGGTGAGCTCAGCGCCATATCATGAGGTTACTCAGACAGGGCTGCAATAGCATGGTGGAGACACAGAATGAGCTCGGGTGATCTCATCGCATTACCATGGTCGAGTCAACTGAGCTCGGCGGTAGTGCGGTTGGAGGCCGAATGGTCAATGTGAGATCATCACAATACCGCAATGGTTGTCTGGAATCGGTGCAGTTGTGCGGTAGATGGTAGAGGTGAGCTTGGAGCTTGGCTGATTGGCATGACAGAGTTTGACTAGAGGTCAAAGGTAGTGAATGAACAGAAATGCGACACGTGGCTTAGTGTCAAAACAATGATGACAGGTATTGCAAGCTAAGTTTTCAGTTGAAGACTGGACCCGATTGAGGCAAGGAATTGAAAGCCTAGGTGGCCCAATGCAAGAAGATCTATCAGTGTATATCCTAAGGACAGTTGATTGTTTGGATAGGTAGAACAGGTTGGCGCACAGTAAGAGATTAAGTAATCTCGTGTGCATGAAAAGGAAAGAAGAGCAATAACAGAGAGAGGATAAGAGTGTTCAAGCAGTTCAACCATTAACAATTAGACTCTCAGATCTATTAAGATGTGAACTTGATAGGCCAAGAGGTTGGCTTGGCCATGAGGCTAGTTGTGATAGTCATTTGTGAGGAGCTAAAGGGAATATACATAGTATGTCATGAAGACATTGTAACTAGGTGAAGATTATATATTTGTGTTGCCTGTATTTCTCTAGATGAACAAGATGTAATCTCTTGAAGAGCATAGCTCTGGTTTTGTATTGTAACTATTTTTGTTACTAAATAATACATGTAAGCTGAGTGTTTTGGAGGGTGGGGTTTTTTACTCGAAAGAGTATTCCCCACGTAAATCTGTGTGTCCATAGTTTTTTCTTTCATTGTTGTTAGATTTTTCTATCTTGAATTTGTGCTTGTGTTGAATCTGTTATAAGTTTTGCATTTACTTCTCTTAGAGGGTCAATGGGGGATCAACTATGACTTCTTCCACTTTATGGCATAGTTGTTTGTGTCTTTGAAGTGATAAAAATGAAAATCACTAAGGCACTGTTGTCTTAGACGTGTTCTATGTTGATAGAACCGACTCTGTATCCCCAATAAGTGGTATCAGAGCTGGTTGAAGGAGGTCCATGCTTGATGATACCAACAAGTGGTGTCAAATCCTTCTCTTGGTTATTGGAGTTTTGGTTATTTCTAATGTGTTGATTTCTTAGCCTTGCAAGCTTGAGGAAAGCTGGAGAAATCGGTTGGTGATTGATCCTTTGACGAATGGAAGTTCTTGCTTCTTTGATTCGACACATAGTTTTGAAAGATGTTGGAGATGACTGGAGTTGATCATATTTTGGTAGTATAGTCTAAGGCTCCTGGCTCGCACCAAAACTTCCTGATGCAAAGGGCATGAGATGTGCTTGTGGTTGTGTTGCAGCGAAGCATGGTTTCATACTGGGTGTCTGTGTGAGAGGCTCCTTGGCGGTATGGAGTTGCTTGTGTTCTTGTTCAACCATGAAGTTGTGTGCTTATGTTGGGTGTCTTGACTTAGCACTGAAGGTGGTTTCTCCTTTGCTCTGATTGCATGGAGGCTATGAAGTTGATCTTGGTGGTTTGCAACTTCTGAATAGACTGGCTCTCTTTTATGCTTGTGCATGTATGTGGTTTTTGGAAATGGTCTCAAATGGACCTGTTGTTTCATTCTTACCTATGTCTTGCACTCGCATGGTTCAGATTCATGTCTTTGGCTCTGAAGGTTTTGTGTAGATTTTCCTAAAAATTCTATCATGCATTTTCATGTTTTTCATTGTTCTAGTTAACCGTAATGGTTGTGTGCGGACTCTTAAATCATCCAAATGAGCAGTGAATATGGAGATGCATGGGTGTTTTATAAACACTGTGGTTTTTTAGGTTTTACACGGTCAAGAAAAACTTGTGGAGTGTGGAGCTGTTGTTCAACTATTTTCTAGACCCTAGCTTCCGAGGTGTGACTAGATGAGATATTTGTAGTTCAACATGGTTTGAGGAGGTGTGTTGTCTTCTCTGCATGGGAGTTTTGGTATGATTTTCTCTTTCAACATTCTTATGGTATGTTTTCTAGTTTCCTAGACTATGGTGCTTGACTTGTGGACATTATTGGCGAATCAGATATGTTGCTGATCTGGTGTTTGAGTCATGTTTTCTACATGGGTTGTTCTCTTTGATTATCTCAGTTTTACAATTTCTAGTGTGATGATAGATTTACAGGGTTTTCATTGAAGTGGATCTACTAGTTGTGCATTTTTGTGGGCTATCTTTACCTACATGTTTGCTATGAAACAACTCGAAAGTGGAATGTCATTATCCACTAGATTGCTTCTATGTTGGTGTAGTTCTGTTAGTTGGCCTTGTTTGTGGTCACTTGTGCATTGGCATGGCTATTTTGAGATGAGAGGAGGAATGGCATTTGAGTACCTGAATAGTCAGTGATGGGGACCTGAAGCATGTTAATCACGATGTCATGGAGAGTTTGATACACTGTCTAGTGCAAGCTTTTGACAATGATAGGGTGGTCGGTCATGGTGCTTGGAGAGCTCGGTGTCACAATTCAGTGGGAGCTTTAGCAATGACTATGGATTCATCACTTGGTGGTGAATGATCATTTTTGGTGTTGCAGATGCTTCTTGAGGACTCTTAGATCCTGTTGCTACAGAAGAGTTCTTTCGCATATGCATGGTCACTATTTGAAGGTGTGCAACATCTTGGAGCCATGGAGGACCTTGGTAGTCTTTGGCTGAGATGCTAGTGGTGCTTGACAGGTGATTTTGGTTTAGAGTTTGTTTTATTTATGTCATGGTATACTCTTGCTTGTGCATTAGAGTTTTGGCATGTTTCTTTTCTCTTTAGACTATGGATAGTTCACTTGAAGCATGGTATCTCCTAAGGTGGTTGTGTAGATCATGGTGTCATGATAAGTTCCTGTTTAGTTGGTTTGGAGATTTGATAGTGGTCTGGTGTTTCTTTATGTTTTGAGTACTTTGGTCATATGCTGGTGGACTTCATGATAAGTGCAGTAATGCAGTTTTGAGTTAGCATGAAATGACAAGTGCTGGTGCTCATGGATGCATGGAGAATAAGGTGAGGCTAGAATTCTTTTGAGAATGTTGTTGTTATAGCTGAAATTCTAAGTTACCCGCACCTTGGTTGAATGTGAGTTCAATAGAGACCATGAAGGAGAATTCTCTTGGGTAAGTCACGATGGCTTGTATATCTTGGAGGAGCATTTCTTTTCTTCTTGGTCTACTTGGCAGTAAAGTTCATTTGAAAGGTATTCACCCATTATATCTTTCAGATGTGTGTTATGCTTTATCTTTTATGGATATGAATCTTGAGTTGTTGTGAGATTCTAGAGGATTCATAATGAAAGGTGGACACCATTGTGTATCTCCTTATGCTTTTGAGGACTGATAGGAGATGGTTATATGGGTTAGTTTGATCTTCTTTGAGATGCTTACATTTTGTTGGATGTTGTTAAGGCTTTCCCTTTGGGATGTGAAGAAGAGCATTCTTGACACAGCTAGCATTTAGAAGTGTATGTAGGAGGATGCTACATGTTATGATTTGTTGTTTCTCTCTTTTCTGGTCTTTTTTCTTCCTAATTGTTCATTTGACTTTAGATGTTTGTGGACCCATGGTGTTTCCTTCTTCAGTCAGATATGGAACCTAGGAAGAATGTGGAAGACTATTGAGAGAAATGTTTCTTGTAGCGGGTGGTTGCAGGTTGTGCATATCAGTGTGGATGTTCCTTGGAACTACATGGTTACATTTTTTCTATGTGCAGGATTGGTGGACTTAGTATGCCTAGATCACTTGTGATGATGCTTTGTTTGCATTCATCTGGATAGTACCTTTGCAGTGGGAGTACCTAGATGTGTTTGGTCTTTTGACTGGTTGACACTTGGTGCTTGTTTTTGCTATTGTTGGGTTGGATTTGTGATGGCATGAGTTTATTGATGGTTATACCTTTGAGGTATGGATGATTGGATTAGCACAAGCCGTGGGTGCTAGTTTTTTAGTCACATGGGTTTGATCAGTTGGATGGGGGAAGTCAGTTTTATGGTTGTTGTTCTAGCTGGTTGGTTTATCTTGTTCTAGAGTTTTAGTTCTTGTTTATGTGTTTGCATTGTGCCTTGTTGTCATTGTTGTGGTGCCTTTGCTGCCTGAAGGATCTGATGCTTGTGTTCCGGAGACTAGTGCATATACGCCTTGGCTTGTTCCTTTTCCTATGTTGGATGTTTGGATCCATAACCTGAGATGGTGGACATTTTTTGAATGTCATTGCAAGTGTCTTGGTTGGAGCATGGAAGCATGGTGATGGTCCTTTTGTTCACATTTTTTGTAAGAAGCCAGTAAGAATTTGTCAAGTGGGAGATTGTTGGATATTTATGCCTCATCTTCATGGCTTGGACTTCCATTTTGCCTTGGAGCCCTGTTTCTAGCCTTTACTGCCATACCACTGCAAGCTTTCCTTGGTGACGTGGTTGTGTAGTTTACCTCTTTACCGTGGGCTACCTTGCTTTGTTTGGAAGTTGGGCGGTGTTACTACCTTACCACGACAGTCTTCTTCTAGACTAGTAGTGGTGCGGTGAGCGATGATAGTTGGCATGGTGATTACTACCATACTGCAGGGGTTGCTTAGAGGTGGTGAGGTAGTGTGGTTGGCAGCATGTTGGCAGAGCAAGTCCTTACCACCTTACCGTAGGAGTTGCTCATTGGTGGCACAGTAGTAGCTGGCGGTTGAAGGGTGGCGGCCTAGTGACAGTTACCATTTTACCGCGGATGATGCTCAAGGAAGCCGTGGTGATTGCGATGGATGGCTAGCAGTCGATGAATGTGGTTACCGCCATACCATGGGCGGTGATATGTCTCACCGCGGTGCCACAATAAGACTATTGGCGGTCTACCCGGCGGTCATCGCCCTATCGCAGGGTGGCCTAGCGACCCCCACGGTAGCATGGTTGATCATTAACGATCTGTGCTAGGGGTCACCACTTTGCTGTGAGTGTCTGACAGTCGGGGCCCAGTAGCACGGGGCGATCAGAGATGAAGACAAGGGTGAGCTCAGGAAAGCTCACAACCATACCGCGAGGCAACTCAAATAGGGCTATGGTAGCATGGTGGAGACATAGAATGAGCTCAAGTGAGATCACCGCATTATCGCGGCTAGGTCGACTGAACTCAGTGGTAGCACGGTTGGAGGCCGAATGGTTGACATGAGCTCACCGCCATACCACGATGGTTGTTTGGACTCAGTGTGGTTGCGTGGTAGATGGAAGATGTGAGCTCGGAGCTCGGTCGACTGGCTTGACCGAGTTTGACCAGAGGTCAAAGGTAGTGAATGAACAAAAATGTGACACATGGCTCAGCGTCAGGATGTTGATTGGCTAGGTGCCAAAACAGTGATGACAGTTATTGTAGGCCAAGTTTTTAGTTGAAGACTAGACCCGATTGAGGCAAGGAATTGAATTCTTGGGCGACCCGATGCAAGAAGATATGCCAGTGTATATCCTGAGGACAGTTAAGGGTTTGGATGGGTAGAACAGGTTGGTGTACAGTAAGAGATTAAGTAATATTGTGTGCATGAAAAGGAAAGAAGAGCAATAATAGAGAGAGGATGAGAGTGTTCGAGTGGTTCAACCGTGAACACTTAGACTCTTGGATCTGTTAAGATGTGAACTTGATAGGCCAAGGGGCTGGGTTGGCCGTGAGGCTGGCTGTGACAGTCATTTGTGAGGAGCTGAAGTGAATCTACATAGTATGTCATGAGGACATTGTAACTGTGTGAAGATTTTGTATTTGTGTTGCCTATATTTCTCCAGATGAACAAGATGTAATCTCCTCAAGAGCATAGATCTAGTTTTGTATTGTAACCATTTTTTTTACTGAATAATACATGTGAGCTGAGTGTTTTGGAGGGTGGGGTTTTTTACCTGAAAGGTTTTTCCCCACGTAAATCTGTGTGTTCATAGTTTTGTCTTTCATTGTTGTTAGATTTTGCTATCTTGAATTTGTGCTTGTGTTGAATATGTTATAAGTTTTGCATTTACTTCTCTCAGAGGATCAATGGGGGATCAACTATGCCTACTTCCACTTTATGGAATATTTTTTTGTGTCTTTGAAGTGATAAAAATGAAAAAT
Source organism: Sequoiadendron giganteum (assembly GCA_007115665.2). NCBI lineage: Eukaryota > Viridiplantae > Streptophyta > Pinopsida > Cupressales > Cupressaceae > Sequoiadendron > Sequoiadendron giganteum. The sequence continues at coordinate 613,901,250 of CM021104.1, forward strand.
CACTAAGGCACTACTATCTTAGACGTGTTCTATGTTGACAGAACCGACTCCGTATCCCCAACATTCACATCCTTGTCAAATTTTGGACTAGGTTTTTTGGAGGTTTTTAAAGGGTTGTAAAATATTTTTTTTATGTATTTTATGGGTTTTGGGACCCTAAGTTGAATACCTATGGGTTAGGTGTCATTTTAAGCCCTCATTTTAGACTTGGGTTAAGATGTGACCCTTCTAAAATTGCCACTTCAGGGAATGACAAATTTGAAGAGTGAAGGCTTAGAAAAGTGACTTGTCAATTTTAACTCCTTTGGCTAAAAGAATAAATCTATCACATTTTTGTGCAAATTTAATTATTTATTCTAATTAGTGCCCCTCCAGTAACAAGACTATCTCCAAAAAGGGAAACAAATTTGGCTTTCTTTATTAATTTTTTCCTCTAGTAACCATAGCGTATGATAGAGGAATGAAAAAAAGTTAAACTAAGATTAAGATAAAAGTTCATACAATCCATACCAATTTAGAATGTGCTAATGATAAACAAAAAATATTTAGACATAAGTTATTAATGGTATTTCTAGATCACACATAGCTAGTTCAAGTTCCTTGATGCCAACAACCACAATATGAGATGTTAAAAAAATATTTTTACAATTGATGCTACATGCTCCAAGAAAAATCTCACCATCTTCTCAAAGTTGAGGAATTTAGAAAATAATATCCATTGTAGTGTAGTTACTCTAGTTTTAAAAAGAAAATATAAACCACCCAAACAAGTATGTCAAAAATAAAAAAAATCCAAGATAAAAAAATAGTTTATAATGGAATATCAAATGGATACAACTTAAATTTATTATATTTTAATGTCCAATATACTTTAAAAAGTACCAATTAATTATTAGAATTGAGATGTGATTGCAAACATTGTTTGGAATGCTACAACTAATGTTAGGATTATCTTCCTTTCAATATGATAGCGATTGAATTCCAAGATTCCTATAATACACATGAAATTTAGAAGGGGTTGGACCTAACATTATAGACATCAAGTACAACTTAGTTATGTATTTTCATTGATTATAAAAAATATCACCATTAAACATATCATACCAAACTACATTAGCAAGGACTTCAACAACTTATATTTACTTCCATTTCACTAATTAGAAAAGAAAAGATGCCACATACATACCAAACTACATTAGCAAGGACTTCAACAATTTATATTTACTTCCATTTCACTAATTAGGAAAGAAAAGATGCCACATATAAAATATAATCTTACCTTGAATCAATTATTCTTGCAATCACCAAACATTTATAATTGGTATTGTATCCATATTTGAGTTTATTTTTGGATAGGATATATAAATAAAAAATAGGGATAGGGTTGTTGATTTACTTAAAGTTAAGAGGTTCAATAGAGACTCTAGAAATAACTATCTACATTTTGGTTGATATTCAATGAAATTAAAAAAATTGAATATGCATGCAAGATGGAATACATCAACCATGGTTCTAGTTAGTAGCTTCCACATAATGAGTGTAACTATATTTTATTGACTAGGGAAAATTAACCAGTTTATCAAGAGATGTAATAATCCTTCCAACCACAACATTTCCATTATCTAAAATTATGTGTAATTAATTTCACAACGTACTTCAATGCTTGTTTAGCAATACCCACACCAATATATAGACACCCAAGGGCCAATAAAATTTAGAATCAAATATTATATAAAAATATCCAAGCTAGCTATTTAAGACAAAGCACGGTTTGACAACCCATAAGCATAAAAAATAAATTCCATGCTAGTTACACTTGCTTGTGTAAGCAATAGATATATATATCACCATTTTCAAGTTTGTCTCTAATAGCATCAACTTTTGAAGCAAGCCACAAGAGAGAACACCCTCCACCAACATAAATTCTTCTCTCAATGGATGATTTTATACAATAATCAATCAAAATGTTTCTCCCATGATAGAGATATAAAATGATTATGTATCACTCTAAATAGAGAATAAAAGGATAATATATATTGTGTCTACTTTTCACCATAGTCATTTTGCACACAAATAAATTAAATAATCCTAATTATTGACACAAACATCATGTATATTCATATTTAATGACATAATTTTATACCAATAAGAATGTCATACCTTTTTTTGTATTCAAGGACTCTTGCACTCATAATTAATTTTCCTTTAAATTTTTCTATGTTTATGTTTTCTTTAAAGAATCATTTAAAATAATATGTATCATCATCCAAATTTGTTCATGCTCTTCAGTTGTCATGCATATACGAATAAATTATTCATAAATGAAACTTATTAACAATTTTATTAATTTAAATTCCTATTTTTTAAGTTACAACCATGAAAAAATTATTTTAAGTGGACTATACTTATATCCCCATTCCTTTAAATATACTACTATTCTCATAATTAAAACACCCAAAATCCTAAAACCCTTCAAGCACTATAAATTCATTGTTAAATTTAGCAATGTTAATATTTATCAAACTTTATAAATTATAATGTTTATTTTGGTATTTTCATCCCTCACTACGGTAAGGATACTATAAGTTTTACCTTTTATCATTAATCTACTTTAGAGTATGTGAAAATCAAAAATAAAAAATAAAAAAATTCAAAGCTTATCAAGTGAGCTTTTCTTTGAAATTTAAAAAATAGTTGATTTGTGGAATGTTGAATGGTCCATACTAATATTTATACTAGGTGTGATACTTATAATTTACCATGGATAAAGATACATCGAAGCATTTTAACATGGATATTATTTGAGCTAAAAATTATGAAATCCACTTATTCGACCATAATTTATTGGGAAACCAACTATAAGTAGAACTCGTACTCAACAATATTAAAAAAATTACTTACAACACATGTTGATAATCAAATAGAATAACCTATTTCAAAAATAAAAATCTCATACATAGCTCTAAACTGGAGCTTGAATAAAAAAACTAAATAGTAAGTTTGCTAGATTCATATACTTACACATTCTATTTTTTTGTCTTAGTATAGATAGCACAAGGCAATACTTTTAAAGATATTGGAGCCCTAAAAGAGATAGTATGGGAAAATATACAACTATACTATCTTTTTCATGTGAATATAATGAATTTTAATGTATTGAGTTTAAGAATTTAAAAAATATTGTATGCTCTTATTAATAAATGAATAAATTTAAAGTATACAAATAAAATGGAGCTATCACTTCTTCCATGCACCTAAAAAAAATTCTAGATGAAAATTATTTATCAACATCTATTATCCAACATAATCCCCTTGATGTTAAGTAGATTGACTATAAGATTGTGGAAATACGAGAATTGAATGTTGCTTCTTTGAAAACCATGTAATTGAACTTGAACCAAGTGAAAATTGATTATGGAATGTTGAATTTTAGTCATCCAAACTACGTATCCAATTAGGATCACTCTACATGAATCCTTTTACAAATAACCATGTCTTGTGTTTTTTAATGCACCATCATTATTGTCTTTGGCTGTCTTTATTTTGGTTAGCTATGTTTTGTCTTCTTTGATGTTTTAATGGGTTCTTTTGCTAGATGTAAGGGACTAAGACCCTTTCCCATATTATTTAATAAAAGAGAATACCATTAGTAATAACACCATTGTGAACAGATTTTGACTCATCAACATGTACTTCTTGATGATATATACAATAACCCTTCATAAAAAATCACATCTCCTGACACATTCCTAAATGTCTCATGGTCTATTGGGGCATGTTGGGGCATATCAATAATCTTTTTTATTGAAACAACATATTAAAATGCATTATCTCAAAGAGGGGAAAAATTTAGACATCTAAAAATAGATAATGCATTTTCATCTTATCATTTCATCATTATCCTTATCATTTCTTCTATCCATATTAATTAAGTATTTAATTAAGCTAACATTTTCCTCGCTTTATTCATAATAATTAAATAATTTTAGTTATTAAATTATCTTGATCTTTTATCATATCTATTATTTTTTAGGTAAGTACTACCAAGGGGGAAGCTCCCATAATAAAAGAAACCAATTTTTTTTAAAGCATTCCCTTTCCATAAGGGGTCCAACATAGAGACACCACAAGTTGTGTTGACAAGTAACCAAAAAAAGGACACCAATACCACAACCCCTTAATAGACCTATGCCATAATATTGCATAACTCATATCCATATTATCTCATTTCTTAGAGGATCTTAAGGTCATAGAGTGCTTTAGTCTTGATGATGAACCTTTCTTCTTTTTTTCCTCTGTCCATTCTTGTTCTATTTTAGCAAGATGCAAACCATTATTTTTTTCTGCACACAAAGTTTCCCTCTTAATGTAGGCAATTGGAGTGACCGATGAAACCGATGAGATCTCAAAATTATTGCAATGGGAGGTAGGTTCCTCTAGGGAAGAGACCTCAATGGAAGCATGTTTTGACATCTTATTAGTCTCTAATTCTTGAAGATGGTCTTGCACCCCAACCGGGGAGGATGGGCACAAGATTGGGTCCAATCTTTGAAGTGTTGGAGAAGCTAGAACGTCCTTTTGTTTGGAAGGATAAACAACATAGTGGAAAGAATCAACCCCATCCCACCAAGAGGGTTTGTAAACTAGGGCATCATAGGCCTTCTCAACTCACCTTCCCAATTGTGTGGTTACATGATTTTTTGCAAAACATCTTCTGCACTTGAAGGTGATTTTTTGGTAATCTATTGGTTGACACTAGCGCCTGTTACCAACTTTGAGGAAAATCTCAGCTGGGAGACCCTTTGTAACATCCATTTCAACACAAAGATGAGCATAGGTCAAGTTCTCATAGTTAATTGTTTCTTTTGAAATGCTGTGATATTTTCCCAAGCCATTATCAATCGCCTTCAAACAATCAATTTCCCAAAACTGCAATGGTAGATAAGGTAAATGTACCCACAAAAAAGATGAGAAAAATGTCTCTATGCGCGGATTGAATGAACAAAACGAAGGTTTTGTGCATAAGAAATCACCTTGGAAGAACCATAGCCCGATGTTAAGTATCACTTATTTATCTTCCACCCATTCAAATTCTAGAATGAAGAATCCTCTTGCAGTGGGATAAATGGTGATTTCATCTGCTAGACATTCTTTCCAATTCGAACTAATCTAGGAGTGGAGATCACATAAATTTTTCCATACCTTCATGAATCTACATATAAGGGAATGAGTTGTAAATATTCCTCTCTATCACGAAAAAATTTGTCTAGATGAATTTTCTGGGATAGAGGACGAGTGACAGACAAAGAAAGGGGATTTCTAAGAAATGCAGTCATGAGGAGAAGGTAAGTCCACCACAGATCAACCTTGACTGCCCAACACATGAGCGATCCGATTCTAGGGCATCATCACAAAGGTTCTTTTTAGAATTTAATGGAGATTGGTTGGAGGAAGGGTTTGAGGATGTTTTGCAGGGGCGTCTAGCTGCCCAAGATCCCGCAACTATGCGTGGATATGCGCCCACACCCCACGCCACAACATCAGGAACAAACTGCACATTTTTTATATTCGATTCGAAACCATCCTATGAGGAAGCCAGAGGAAGGCCGCCATTGAAAACCTCATATTGAACATCATTCGCAAGAGTAGAAGCAATGAATGCAGGGGCAAAAATGGACGAAGTCACTACGAGCTGATTTTTTTTATCATATCTATATTAATTAAGTAATTTTTTTTTAATTAATTTATCTCTTATCATTTCTCCTCCAACATTTATTAAAATTATATTCAAATTTATCTTTAGTCCTTTATAAATAAATAATTTTCAATAATTATTTAATTAACTAACACTCCTCTTTTAAATAAACTAAAAATAATTTATTTAGATTAAATTTTTTTCTTATATGATTAAATAATTTTTAAAAATTATTTAATTAGCTAACACTCTTCTTTTAAATAAATTAAAAAATTTTATTTAAATGAAATATTTTTTATAAAATAAATAAATAAATATTTATTTCTCTCCAACTTATGATTTGAGTTATTTAATTCCCTCCTTCAAAATTTGAAATTTGGGTCTTACCCTATCTTGAATTTTCCTATCCATTGATCTTGCAAATCCATCTCCACCATTAATCAAACCTAAAAATGGCTAATGCATTTTTTATCTTGTCATTTCTTTTATCCATATTAATTAAATATTTTTTTAATAGTTTCCTCTCTTTATTCATAATAATTTAATAATTTTAAATTATTTAATTATCTTAATCTTTTTTTATCATATATATATATATATATATATATATATATTAATTAAGTATTTTTTATTTAATTAATTCATCTATTATAATTTTTCCTCCAACATTAATTAAAATTAAATTCAAATTTATCTTTGGTCCTCTATAATTAAATAACTTTCAAAAATTATTTAATCATCTAACACTCATCTTTTAAATATATTAAAAATAATTTATTCAAATGAAATTGTTTCCTCTATAATTAAATATTTTTCAAAAAATATTTAATTAACTAACACTCCTCTTTTAAATGAATTACTTTAATTAAATATTTTTCTCTATATTTTCCTCTCTTTTTCCATAATGATTAAATAGTATTTAATTATTAAATTATCTTAATCTTTTTTATCATATCTATATTAATTAAGCAATTTTTTATTTAATTAATTCATCTCTTATCATTTTCAGTCCAACATTAATTCAAATTAAATTCAAATTTATCTTTGGCCCTCTATAATTAAATAATTTTCAAAAATTATTTAATTAGCTAATGCTCCTATTTTAAATAAATTAAAAATAATTTATTTAAATTAAATATTTTCTTCTAAATAAACAAATTAATATTTATTTGTTTATCCAAGTTATCATTTGAATTAAATAAATATTATTTATTTAATTCCCTTCTTCAAAATTCAAAATTTGGATTTGATCCTATCTTGAATTTGCATATCCATTGATCTTGCAAATCAATCTCCACCATTGATCAAATTGTAAGTGAAGCATATAAATAAGAAGCTTTCATTTCATCCAAATCCCCTAGCACTTCTATTTCAAATCTCCCTAGCAACTTTATGATCGAGATCTATCAAAAATTCAAGAATTATCAAGAATTCAAGCATTCAAGATCTATGAAGCATTATTAAACATTATCAAGCATTATCATTGTCATTTATCAAGCATAGGTATCATTTATCTTTGAAAATGTATCATTATCATTATATTATATCATTATTATTTTTACATAGTCTTTTACTTTGAAGAGCAACCAACAATAGAGAAAATCAAGATCTTAGCTATGATAAATTTTCTTGCTATCTAAATTCTATATTTTGAGCCAAGATCTTGAACTTCATTGCATGATTTTAAGAGTGTGAGTTTTGCATTGTTGTATTTTTTATCCACATTTTCATCATCCACATGGACCCATATCCCTATTAGATATTTATTTTTGAAGTTTTTTAACCCTATTTTTCTTATTTTTAGCTCTTTTATATACAAAACAAAATTGGAGCCAACTTTTATAGGTTGAAGGAAAAACCTTAATTTTCAAATATTTTATCATATCTTTAAAACGGTTATAATTTTTTTTACATAATTTTTATTGAAAGTTTTGGATGATCCCAAGATTCTCTAGTAACAAAATTAATTTTAGATAATTAATATTTGGAAGCTACAGTAAAAAAATAGGCTTAGAGGATCAGTTTTTGAGATTAAAAACTCAAAAGGTGGGCGGGTGTAGAAAGATGGGGGGCCAAAAAGTGGCCAATTCACTTTTTCATCTTGAAATATTGAAAACATGAGAACATTTTACTAAAACACACTTGCGTTATGGGTTGGTAATGACCGAGCCAGGGCTTGGTCATTACCAAGCCAAAATGCAAGTGTTTTAACATGGGTGCATTATAACACACTCGCATTATGGTTTGAATTTCAAAATTGTACATTTTTTAATTCAAAAAATGTATGTTTTTTGAATTCAAAAAAATATTTCCATAACATGAGTGTGTTATAACGCGCTTGTGTTTTGGTCTACATTGAATTTTTTCTTCTTGTTATCTTTTAGGGAACTATAAGTTGACTTTTACATATGCACATTTAGCTTCTTATACTTTAAGTTATATTTCATGTATATAGTTTTAGGATGTTTGAGGGTGGTTTCGGATCTTTAGGAGTGATAATTCAAATTCTAGTTTTTGGAAGATCTTACAATTTTTCAGACTTATCCAAAATTTATTAATCAGCAAATTATATCATCTTTCTCTCTCTATCTCACTCATTTTATCTCTCTTATCCTCTAGACCTCTCTCTCACACTCTCTCCTTCCCTCTATACTTTTATCTATCTAACCTCTCTCTCTCCCTCTATCCCTCCCTCCTTTCCTCCTTCCCTCTCCTTCCCTCTCTAAATTTCTCTATCTCCCCCCTCTCTCTCTCTTCGTTCCTCCCACCCACCTTCCCTCTCTACTTCACTCTATCTAGCCTATACCTCTCTACCTCTCTCTCTCCCTCCTTCCTCTCTCTCTCAATCTCTCTACCTTCCTCCTTTCCTCTCTCTCTCTCTCTCTCTCTCTCTTCATCCCAACCACCTTCCCTCTCTACTTTCTATCTAACCTATCCCTCTTTGCCTATATCTCACCCTCCCTCCTCTCTCTCAATCTCTCCACCTTCCTCCTTCCCCCTCTCTCTCATTCTCTTTATTACTCCTCTCTCTCCCTATATCCCTCCCTTGTGTTTCTCTCTGTCACACTCCTCCTCCTCTCCTTTGGTTTGTGGTTTTAGGCTCTCAGTTCTTATGGTTTCCCAGTATTTAGGGGTTTTAGGCCATGGCTTATGATTAGGCTTCTTAGTCTGAACCCTCTCTCTCTCACCCTCTTTCTCTCTCTTAGGTCTGTCCTCTCCTTCTATCCTTCCCACCCTCCTCTCACTTAGCATTCTCTCACTCCTCTTATTCCTCTCTCTTCTCTCTAGGTTGTCTCCTCCTGCCCTAGGTTCTCCTCCCATTCCTTCCTCTCTTTTCTCTGCATCTCCCTCCCACGAACTGAGAAATGCCACAAATTTCTTTTTGTTCTTCTAAGGTCTCTCCTCTCTCTTTCTCTCTCAGCTTCCATCCCACCCCCTCTCCCTCTCTCAAGTCTCTCCCTCCCACCCTAACTAGATAATCTCTCTCTCTTCCTCTTAGCCCCTATATCTCAGGTCTTTATTTACCACCCCCTCTCCCTCTCTCAAGTCTCTCCCTCCCATCCTAACTAGAGAACTCGCTCTCTCAAGTCTCTCCCTCCCACCCTAACTAGAGAACTCTCTCTCTCTCAGGTCTCTCTCTCTCTCCCTCTTATCTCCCTCTCTACCCCTCCCTCTCTCTCCCTCTCTTTCATGTCTATCCCTTCCACCCCCCCTCTCTCTCTCAATTATATCCCTCTCAACCCCTCCCCTTCTCTCAAGTCTCTCCCTCCTACCCCACCTCTCTCTCAATTATCTCCCTCCCACCCCCTCCCCCTCTCTCAAGTATCTCTCCCCACACTAACTAGAGAACACACACACTCTCTCTCTCTAGTTTCTCCCTCAGTCTCTCTCCATCTCCATCTCTCTATCTCTCTCTTTATGTGTATCCCACTCCCTATTTGTCCCTCTCCCTCTCTCTCCCTCCCACCCCATCTCCATATCTTAGGTCTCTCCCTCCCACCCTAACTAAATAACTCTCTCTCCCCCTATCTCTCAGTTCTCTCTCTCCCACCCCCTCTCCCTCTCCCAAGTCTCTCCCTCCCACCCTAACTAGAGAAATCCATATCTCTCTCTCTCTCTTTGGTCTCCCTCTCCCACCCCCTCTCCATATCTTAAGTCTCTCACTCCCAACATAACTACAAAAAGCTCTCTCCCCCCACTCTCTCCATATCTACCTCTCTTTCAAATCTATCCATCCCACCCCCTCCCCCTCTCTCAAGTCTCTCCCTCCCACTCTAAGTAGATAACACTCTCTCTCTCTCATGTCTCTCCCTCCCACCCATCCCCCTCTTCTCAAGTTTCCCTCCCACCCTAACTAGAGAAATCTCTCTCTCTACCCTCTATCTCTCTCCCACTCACCCCTCTCTCTCTCGGTCTCTCTCTATCTCAAGTATCTACCTCCCACTCCCTCTCCCTCTCTCAAGTATCCTTCTCTCACTCACTCCCTCTATCTCTCTCCCCTCTACCCTTAACCTTAAAACCTTAGCCCTTAAACCCTAAACCCTTAAACCCTCTACTCTTAACCCTCTACCCTCTATCTCTATCAAGTCTCTCTCCCACTCACTCCCTCTCTCTCTTTCTCTCTCTCTCTCTCAATTCTCTACCTCCCACTCCCTATCCCTCTCAAGTCTCTCTCTCCCCTCTACCCATAATCCTCTACCCCAAACCCTTAAACCTTAAACCCTAAATCCTTAAACCTTAAACCCTCTACTCTTAACCCTCCACCCTCTATCTCTCTCAATTATCTCCCTCCTACCCCCTATCCCTCTCTCAAGTCTCTCACTCACTCAATACTTATATCTCTCTCCCCTCTAGCCCTAACCCTCTCCCCTCTACCCTTAACCCTTAAACCCTCTACCCTAGCTTGCCAATTCAATGAAATTGGGAATGTAGTTTGAGGGTTCAAGGATTAGGGTAGAAATTTTACTTGATTTTAAGGGTTTAAGGGCTGAGGGTAGAGGGTTGAGGGTATTGGGTTGAGGGTAGAGGGTAGAGGGTAGAGGGTAGAGGGTAGAGGGTAAAGGGCTTAAGGGTTTAAGGGTTTAGGGTTTAAGAGTTAAGGTTTTAGGGTTGAGTGTTTAAGGGTTTAAGGGTTGAGGGTATAGGGTTAAGGGATTATGGAAGAGAGGGAGGTATGGAGCAATGGAGATATGGAGGGAGAAGTGAGATAGAGAGAAGTAGAGAAGAGGAGGGAGGGATATAGATAGATGAGGGTTGAAGATCCAATTTATAAGGTAAAGGGTTAAGTGTAGTTGGGAGAGAGATAGAGGGAGTGAGAGAGAGAGAGAGACCTAAGAGAGGGAGATACTTGAGAGAGAGAGGGAGGGAGTGGGAGAGAGATAGAGGGGCTATGGGCAGAGGGTAGAGTGGCTATGGGCCTAGGGTTTAATGGCATGGCCTAGGGCTTGCTGTTCTGAGGAGAGAGAGATAGAGGGAGTGACTAAGAGAGAGAGAGATACCTAAGAGAGGGAGATGAGGTAGGAGGGATAGGGTTGAGAGAGAGGAGAGAAAGAGGGAGAGAGATAGAGGAGGGACATGGGTAGAGGGAGAGAGTTTAAGGCAGAGGGCTGAGAGCTTAGGGTTAAGGGCATAGGGTTTAAGATTTTAGGGTTTAAGAGTTAAGGGCAAGGGCAGATGGTTTCATAGAGGGAGATAGAGGAGTAAGTGAGAGAGATACTTGAGAGAGAGAGAGAGAGAGAAGGGAGTGGGAGAGAGGTAGAGGGAGGTAGGGTTAAGGGTAGGGTTTAGGTTTAAAGGTTTATGGTTTATGGTTTAGGCTTAAGTGTAGAGGGGAGAGAGATAGAGAGAGTGACTGAGAGAGATAACCTAAGAGAGGAGAGGGGTAGGAGGGAGAGGTTGAGAGAGAGAGGGAGGGGGAGGGAGAGATAGAGGGAGGGAGTGAGAGAGAGAGACTTGAGAGAGGGAGAGGGGGTAAGAGGGAGAGACTTGATAGAGAGAGAGAGGGGGAGGGAGTGGGAGAGAGATAGAGGGAGGGAGGGTTAAGGGTAGATGTTAGAGGTTTTAAGGGTTTAGTATTTAAGGGTTAAGGATTTAGGGTTTAGGGATAAGGTTAGAGGGGAGAGATATAGAGGGAGTGAATAAGAGAGAGAGAGACATAAGAGAGGGAGAGGGGGTATGAGGGAGATATTTGTGTGTGAGAGAGGGAGGGAGTGCGAGAGAGATAGCGCTTAGAGGGTAGAAGGGAGAGAGATAGGAGTGAGAGAGAAAGATACCTAAGAGAGGGAGAGGGGATACGAGGGAGAGAATTGAGAGAGAGAGAAAGAGAGATGGAGGGAGTGGGAGAGAGGTAGAGGGTAGAGGGTTTAAGGGTTAAGGGTTAAGGGTTTATAGTTAGGGGTAGAGAAGAGAGATAGAGAGAGTGAGTGAGTGAGAGAGAGGGAGGGAGTGGGAGAGAGATAGAGGGTAGAGGGGAGAGAGATAAAAGGATTGATTGAGTGGGAGAGATACATGAGAGAGGGAGAGGGGGTGGGAGGGAGAGACTTGACACAAAGATAGGGAGAGAGTGAGTGGGAGACAAATAGAGGGTAGAGGGTCCAGGGTAGGTGGTGGAGGGTTTAAGGGTGTAGGTTTAAAGGGATAAGGTTTAAGGGTAGAGTGGAGAGAGATAGAGGGTGTGAGTGAGAGAGAGAGGCCTAAAAGGGTGATGGGGTAGGAGGGAGAGTCTTGAGAGAGAGAGGGGGTATGAGGGACAGTCTTTATGTCTCCCCTCCCTCTCTCTTTATCAAGTCTTGTTATGCCTTGCATAACCACCCCATCTTTTGCCTTGGTCAAAATGGGTCCCCCTTTTTGTTTTTGTCCTTGGTCATTTTTTAAACAAAGTTTGCAATCTTTCTTCTCCAACACTTTTTTTTTCTTTGGTTTCTTCTGTTGGAACCAAAGTCGAAAGCGAATCAGATTTTAAGAACTTCTTTCAAAATTCATTCTAATTCCCATCCCAAATTTTTTTATTTTGAATTTATTGTTTTTTATTTTTCGGATCCGCCCAGGGTGGAAGTTAAGTCCGTTTTTATTTGAAGTTTCAAAATCCATTCCCATTCTGACTCCGCCTCCGCTTTTTGGTCTTTCGTTTTAAACTAGGTTTTGTATGTTAAGTTTTCTTGTTTTAGTCTTTTTGTTTTATTTTGATGTTTTGTTTCACTTTATTCTTTGTCGGTGGAACCGGACCCAGAATGGGAACCAAGTTGGAAAAGCTAGACAAGTTTCCGGAACAGTTTTTGTTTCAATTACGCTCCTGCCGTTTCTTGGTCGTTGACTTTACTAAAGTCGCACAACAGTAATGTGCTAGTTCCTTTTACAGTTCTGACTCCTCTCTATTGCATTTATTGCATTAATGACAGGTGCCATGCATGCGTGAAACTCCAAGTTTTTACCTTAATTAGGAACTAACACATATTTATTACCATTATTGTTAAGAGATTGAAGAATGAACTAGAGTTGCAGTGAAGCTTTTGTGTGAGTGAATCAATTGAAAGAGAGACTCTTGCATGCAGATTGCTTCAGGAAGTTAACCTATTTATTTTCATTCGAGGTAGGGTTTTCTATTCTCGTTCTTCTTTTTATTTTCGTGTTTTCCATTTTTGTTCGTTTTGGATTGTTTTTCTTTGGGAAAATTCATGATTCTTAGTAAGTTCACATGTTTTTTTTATTTCTCTATTTATTTGGATTTCTTGTCTTCATTTTTTCTTTTATTTATGGTTTCTTTGTTTTTTAACACGATCGCTTTCATGTTTAATCATGACCGCATCGTGGTGCGCTAGTTTTTAAATACATAGGTTAAATACGGTTTTTTACAGTGAGTAGGGTTTGGTAAATGGTTTTTTTTACGTAGGAATCTATTGTGCATTCGGTCTTGTTAATTTAAATAGGGTTAAATTCATGCCCTAGTTATTTTATATCGAGGGCTTTTAGTTTAGGGTTTTGACGCATTTTTGTGTTTGAATTTTTTAATTTAAATATGATGCCCTAAAAGGCACAGTCGCCTTTTAGTCATATGGGGATGGTCTTATTAGGTTATGTTTAAGCCCCTTTCGTGTTGATATGATCTAGTCCTTAAATCATGAAGTTATTTATCAAACTATTAAAATCACTTATGACGTCATGGTCATTATAGGCGGAAGCGGGATCAGAATCGATCTAGACCTTGACCTATGTTTTCCAATAAGTATCGATTCCATTTTCATCCTATCTCCAACTTTGCTTACAGTAAGAAGCATTCTTTCAAAATAACGATAACTTGGTCGGAAGCGGAACCAAAACTGAATATGAAATTAGAAAATCTAAAAGAAACCAAATAAGTTTCTATTCCAGTTTCGGTTCCAGTTACCATTCTAGTTCCAACTCCGGTCCTAGTTGTTATTATTGTAATCTTAATAAAGGTTTTGGCTCCGAGCCCAATAGTATTTTAAAGGAGGTTGCTTAGAATTTTTTTATGCTTGGTTCTACCTCCACTATCTATATAAAGGGTAAGGTTTTAAAGAATATTTTGTGATGTTTATTCAAGGATCTAATTAGAGGTTTTTGTTGTAGGAAAGCTAAAGAATGTTAGGAGTGTTAGGAGAATCTTCCCAAAGGAATCGGCCTGCAGAAACATCAAAGGCAACAACTAAGCCTAAGAAGATTAAGCCAGAGCAACTACCTTATACTTTGAGGTATAATCATAGGGGTCTTGTTGTCACTGCAAGCAAAGTGGAATCAGATTGGTTTGATATAACTGACACAATTCTAGGCTCATATAATTTTGGGGAGTTGTATTCATAAACATTCGTTGAGGATATAACAGGGAGAAATCAAAGAATAGTTGAGTCTGGCTTGGCTCACATCACCTTATTTCCTCCATCTATCTAGTGATCAGAGTTGATTATGATAGCAATAGGAGCTTACAATTTGGCCACTAGGCAGTGTATGTATTCACAGGTCAATGTTATCATTGATCTAACTCCTCAAATATTTCAACACATGTTTAGTGTCCCAGATCCAAAGATCCTAGTATAGTTAAAGGAAGTAGAAGCTTTAGAGATATATAGCAAACAAAAGGAGGCCAACAAAGCTCACTTGAACAAGAAGTGGTTGAGGACAGAGAAGAAGTCTCTGACCAAGCTTCATGATCAACCAAAGAGGATATAATTCTACAAAGAAGTATCAGACCTACTAATGATGTTGTCTAGAGCCTTTGGGAAGAGGGATGCATTTCATTTCAAGGAGTGGATGTTTCCCTTTATTCAGACAATCTTTAATGGCACCCAATAGTTTGATTGGCCAATGATTGTCTCTGATGCTAGTCATGACCAGTTAACTAGAATAAAGGAAACCAAGAGCTTCTTTATGAATTCTTATGTTGTCTATGTAGAAGCTAGAGGAGGCATCTTTCCAGGTTTGAATAGAGTGGGAATATTAGGAGAAGTTGATGGACAAAGGAAAGTATGGGATCATTATGATCAGCTATCTCTACAAGTGTCTAAAACATAATTTAGAAGGGTTAATGATGCATTCTTGTATGTAATCATTAACCAACTTAATGGAGATGCGGGATATAGATTGAGCCAAGAAGTTATGGCCTTTATCACGAAATGGGGATGTTGGTCTATCCAATACCCCAAGTTCACTTATTTCAAAATAGTTGGGTTTGAAGGTCATCCCCACTTACTTCCAAGATGTTGTAGCAATAGGATGGTTCTAATGGAATTTGTATATCAAGCTCTGGGGGTCAATGCCCGATTTGGGTTGAAGCACAAAATAGGGTGTCATAAGTCTCCCATGCAATTGGGTGAATATAGCTACCAACATCTTGTGGTAGCTAAGGTAGTTTGCAGTGAATTGATACATCTGAAGCTAGGTTTCTACATTGCTCGAAAGAACTTTTGCCCAAGGAAGAAAATGAATGCCTTGTTGCCTTTAGTTTTTGATAAACATTTCAACCTGTTAGAGAATTTCTGGAGTGATCTTCAATATGAGTATGACCTTAGGAAAAGGAATTATGAGAGGTTACCCATCTCACTCATGGTAGAATTTGGGATCAAATATGACATCCCTGATACATTAGTAGATGATGGAGTTGTATTAGATCCATCATATGAAGCATTAAATATTGGCACCAAAATTTTGGATCCGATGGATTGGGATGGTGAGGAGACCATTGATATCAAAAAAATAGGGAGGCCAGTTTTGGATAGAAGTATCCACTGGGATGTCCTAAGAAACAAAACTCCTCAAGGACCGCCTCTTAAGAAGGGGAAGGGATACAAAATAATCAAGAGGAAATTTCCTTCTAAGGAGCCCTTGGAATTCTTCCCTCTAGACATTGAAGAGATCGAACTTGAAGCCTCTACCCAAGAGTTACCTGGATTACAAGAGGAGGATGCCTGAACAGGACCAGTGCTTTCCATATCAGCAATAGGTGAGTCATTTGCTCAAGTCCCTCTTATAGAGCAACCAAGCAAAGAAATTCCTGAAGGAACTCTTCATGGTATAGCTGAAGCATTAAAGGGAAAAGAGAAGGAGCAGGAGATCCATGAGGTGGAAACAGACTTTGATGAGACCTTATCAGAGAAAGATGCACAAGAAAATATGCCTTTAGAGGAGGAAATTGAGAATTTTTTGACTGAGGAAGATCAATGGACCCTATTTGAGGAGGCAAAAAAAGCCTCGGATGCTCAAGCAAATGCAAAGGTGATGGAGAAGAAAAAGGAAATTAATTCTAAGACACAAGTTGATGCCTTACTCCAACAACAACAGGTAGAAGCCAAACGAAGAGCTAATAAAATAGAAAAGAAGCAAAGGCAAAAGGAGCAGGAGCTCAGGATCAAAGAAGAAAATGATAAGCTGGAGTTAATACAGAAAATTCATGATCTGGAGG
Organism: Sequoiadendron giganteum; assembly: GCA_007115665.2. NCBI lineage: Eukaryota > Viridiplantae > Streptophyta > Pinopsida > Cupressales > Cupressaceae > Sequoiadendron > Sequoiadendron giganteum. Next base: position 613,917,857 of record CM021104.1, read on the forward strand.
AAGAAAGGGAAAAGAAACGAAGGGAAAGAGAAGTTCTTGTGGCCAAATTGAAGCTTGTTGAAGAGGCCTATAAAGAGAAAGAAGAAGCAGAACATGTGCAAAAAGAGAAAGATGTTGAGGAGCTGATTAAGCAACAAAAGGAGAAGGATGTTGAGGAGTTGGCCAAGCAGCTACAGAAAGAAAAGGAAGATGCAAATAACTTAAGGCAGTGGAGGAAGAGAGAAACCAAGAACTCAAGAAGAAGAGATTAGAAGAAGAAAAGTTGAAAAAGGAAGAAGAAGACAAGAGGATACAAGAATAGAAAGACAGGGAGGAAGCTGAAAAGCTTGCTCAGACAAATGTGGAGCAAGAAAAACAAGAGGTACAAGGGGTTGATTCTCAACCTAAAGTAAATATGCCACAACCCTCTACTACTACTGTTGCTTCTTCTTCAACTATAATGACCACTACTCTAGGTGCTCCCACTTGGTTGAAATTGGATCTTCAGAAGAGATCAGTGACACCTTCACAACCTCTCAATTGGGATGATATGATGAAATAAATTGAAAAGTAAAGGCCCAAGAAGAAGGCCAAAATCCTACATTCCACTAGGCTCACTAACATAGGATAAATTATTGTTGAATGTGTCATACCAATGATGGACAAGGATGTAGGAGACATGCAATTGACTGACTACCAGTTGGGAACTATTAACTTGGGGAGACCCACAAGAGATCAATAGATGAACTTCATGGACATGGTAGCTTCATCCACTAAATCAAGAATGATGAAAGATAATCAAAGAAAGGATGAGCTTAAGGCTCAGTTGGATCAGTTGCATACTTTCTTGAAGAGTGTTTCTACTCCAAGGTCACAAAAAATTGACACCATTGAAACACCAATTTTGCTTAGTAAGAAAGAGGTGGATGATTTGGTACAGGTAAGGAGTAAGGCAAAAATGCTGGATAGGTGGAATGATAAGATAAATCAAGAAATATGTGAAGTGTTGGACAACAATTTTGAGGTTCACAAAATGACGGAGGAGTTAATAGAGGAAATGAACTAGTATGTCAAAATATTTGGGGAACAAGAGGAGGAGTACAGAGGATATAGTCAAAGGCTAAAGGAGGTTAATAAATTTCCAAAGTCCACTCTTCTAGAATAGACAATACTTGAAGAGGACAATAAATATTTCTTGGAAAAGACTTCTAGCATACTTTGGTTTAGGTCCGACTTTTTATACAAGCATAAAAATGAAGTTCAATATTTTGTCAAGGGTCTGAATGAGCAGTTTGAGGATTTGGAAGTAGTTATTGCTATCATAGTAAATTTTAATATACTGGTAAAATATGGCCTACCTTTGAGCCAAATAAAGGAGAAATGGGATGATACGTTTAAAGAGGTCATGCAAAAAGGAGATGATGGAGAAGATTTTTTTTTAGATCGGTTAATGGATATTAAAGAAGAGATAAGGGCAGCTAAGAGGGAGTTAACAAAGCTAAAATACATGAGAGGATTTGTTGTTGTAGAGTTAGAAAGGATCAAGTTTGAAGATAGCTGGGTTGATGGGCCGGATTTTGGCATGCTTCAACAAGTCTTCTCTAGTTATGGTGAATACATTACAGAGCAGGCTTCGCATGCATAATTGATAACCTCATCTGCATGCATAACTGACAGTTTGTGGGTGCATGGATTTCTTTTCTCCTCTCTATTCTTCTCTCTAGTTTAACTAAATGATCAAGGTGGAAACTAGAGATCAAATTGATCTAAGTTTCCAAGAAGACTTAATTCCTGAAAAGGTGGATCAACCTAATATAGAAAGGACTTCAGATTTTTGTACATCTATAAATACCTATGAGGTATCATATTGTAAGGGTCAGCTGATGAGAATAAGATTAGCCACCTGATAGTAGGAGATAGAATTTTTGTAGTTGTTTTACAGAGATATTGTGTTACTTTATTTACAGCTGAATATAATTACAAGTTTTTATGCAATATGGTGTTGAAATTGAGTTTTATGGGATAAGGTTGATGAATTATAGTATATTTGTATGCCAATGATTGTGCTGAAGCATGAATATTTCTTATGTGATGAAAATCATTAGAAGAAACCAGATTTAAAGATTATTTCATTAGATTATATGTGAATTGATTTTATTGAAAGTCTGTCAATCTATGGTCTTGGCAACGAATGA